>JABWIB010002413.1:10175-47852 GCA_016617825.1 Platyplectrum ornatum | reverse complement strand
GTAGATGGTCCTCTGTTATACATAGTTCCGGATGAGAGCGGGGATGCAGGAGCCCGAAGGCTGGGCGTCCAACCGACGTAACTGTCAGCGTGCAGAAGGAGACGGAGCAGGCTGCAGTTTAGTGTGGGACCAAAACATCAGTAGTTGCCAAGGTTACGGCAACGCACCGGGTGTAGAGGCTCGCGCGGCGGCCTGATGACGTCACCGGGTGGCGCGACTGGTGGGCGGAGGAAGGAGGGCACGCCGGAGTGCACGTGCATCCACACTACATTCGGACATGTATAAGGAGGGAGGAGAGGCTCATGGCAGATAGGCTTGGTGTCTATTGATTGAGGTGATACTGCTGGATATTGTGGCCCCTGAGGAAGGTGTCCAAGAACACCGAAACAGCTGTTGGGCTAAGAGGAGTGATCTCACTGGAGATATGGCACGCTTTATATTGAAAGAATAACTGATCCTTGTACAGCATTCATGAGATGAGTATGGAGGTTATTACTAATTGCTGATTATAAGACACCTCACTATTTACATGTGGACGCAATGGACACTTGTTTGGATCTTTGATACATATGGATTTCCTGTTTTGTTCCTTTTTTTGATGATGGACATTTATTCAGTTTTGCTGAAAATTGTGCAATATGAACATGCTGCTATATGAATATGGACTCTCACTTTTTACTGTTTGAAATTGTGCAATGATAACATGCTGCTGAGAAATTATTTAGTGCTGCTAAGACAGATGAAGCTTGTGATGTTTGAATAATAAAATTCTTTTGGNGTTATAAATACAAGTGTGCTGGCTGGAGTTCCTACAGCGAATCTCCTTCTTTTCTACATAATACAAGCCATGCACCTGGAGTTGTGATTAAGAGTGTGTGCATTCTGGAGGACAAGCCTTACCCTTTGAACTATATATATAAAGATGGGATGTCCATGGTTACCAAATAGTGCTGGTCTCTCAGTCATTTTTTGGATGATGTCCAAAATGTCTTCCACATAGGACTTGCACGATGCACCACTTCCAGTTAAATAATTCTGTCTATTCTTACAGTATAGATGTAATTGAATTAATCCCATTTAGTGTCCAGGAGTTTTGTTAGATTTTTTATGGACTTTGGGGATCCTATTCGGCTTTGAAGTGATCTGTAGAATTATTTTAAACATTTCTATATGTGGTAAAATCTTCAAGTTCTCTTGTTTCTAATTTGTAAATTCTCCCCATTATCTGCCAATTTAATGATGATGTCATCTCATCTTTTTATCATCTTTTTATGGCTTATCTTTCCTTCATATTTAAATTGTGTAGTTTGTAGTTATTGCACCTCTTCCATGATTGGTATTTTGTTCCTTCCTGTATTACTTATATCTGTTGTTTGCTTTCAGCAATCGTGACATCAATTGTGACATCATTAAAATTTTGCCAATGCGTATATCAGTCTCTCAAAATTTCTATACTATTGGGAATCCATGTGAGGAATCAGAAGAGGTTATAAATTTGTTATTTTGTATTTGATTCAATAATAAACATTTTTCTCTAATTATCAATTCTATTAGTTTTATGCTCCCCATCTCTAATATATCATTCCTCTGTTTCATGATCATATCATCTCTAAAATCAAAGGAAGTCTCTTTATGTAGGTGGAAGACCTTGAGTAACTTTTTGTTTCTCTTGGTACATTTTAAGTGTGGTTACTCTTCCACTTCCATGTTGTATTACATTAAATTACATTGTCAGTTTGTTTTTTTTATTACATTAATGTGCACATGTGTCTTTAAACAACTATCATGTCATGCCATCAACGTGGAAGTCAAAATATTTTTTGTTCTTTTTGACCATAGGATCTGCCATGATCGATTTGTAATCAATTTTAATTCAAAGAGAATATTGTCTACCTTATATACTCAAGTATAAGCCGACCCGAATATGAGCCGAGGTGCCTAATTTCACCTAAAACACTACTTTTTCCCTGTCATCTGTTATTCATTTACTTTACATGGAAGTATTCCAAAGGTTTATTTCCTATTTTGTCCATTTGTCTAATTTTTTGGCGCATGAAAATTTATCAGGACAGCCACTAAACACAGCTTTTTATGTTTATGTATATTTTATGTTTATGTATCTACTGTTAAATAGGGCCAAACTAATATGCTTTTTCACAAACTGAGCACTTGTGTTACAGTATGGACAAATCCATCTTTTTAGTACAGGCTTTTCAAACCATGAAAAACAAGATGGAGAGTAACAGTATGTAACTTGGGCTACCACAAACTTTTTCTGGGCCACACACAGGTGATTTACCCACACAGAAAGGACAGAATTTAGAAGGCAAAAACATAATACAATGGGAAACCCACAAAAATTATTATGTAAGTTAGCCTGCAAACACAGGCCACATGCTGGTGATGAAACAACAACAAATTAGGTTGCACATGTGAATCCCAAATATCAAACATACCAAAAGAGATGACTAAATAGCTCAGCAAATAAATAAATCAGCAAAAGACAACCATTTTTAATGTGCACAAAACCAATTAAAAACCACCTACATGTATTCCGATAAAATGTGATTTTTATTCATACATTTAACAATGACTCACAAAATCACACTTAGATCTCTAAAAAACAGTTTTTGCAACAGCTAAATATGTTCAATATGTAGTGTACCATATAAATTTCATAATGTGCTATATAAATTCAAATTTATAGTAATTATACTATTCACAATCTTTTTATTATTACCATGAATATACAAAATATCGCAGAAAAATATTTCCACAGACAATATATTAGTTATTAGAGGACATTCACATAACAGTTATCATTTTGTATGGTTATGTATATAAACGACTAATGTTCAGAATGTTACCCAAACCGGTGTTCAAGGAACTGAAAATCTGATTAGACTCAAGATGCCACCATGACATCTTAAATTTGAGACATCTTGTCCTATTCGAAAAATTATTTTGACAAAAAGCAATGTTCGCCCTTCTGGACCATCCCTATAGCTTCCTGATAGATGATGTTATGGAGCCCCATGTTAGGTACAGCAAAGTTCTTATGCACCAGAACTTTCTTGCTTTCGGGGCTCGTTTAACGTTGTTCGATTCAACAATGAGTCGTGTTCATGTCTGCAGGTGCATCACATGCCATTTAAATAGAACGGTGTGCCAAGCACCTAAGGGATCTCATTAAGCAAGTGCGCTCATACTCTGATAAACATATAGGGAAAGTCATATTAAAAACACATTAGACAAAGGCCTAAATTTGCCCATAGTAACCAATCAGATTCGAGCTCACGTTCTTCAGTATGTAAAATGAAACTGAGAGCTTGAATCTGATTGGCTGCTATGGGAAACATATTTCTTCTATTTATATTGCCATTTATATTTCCATCTTTCCAGTGAGAGCACATATCTTTTTAATTGTAACCAGAGAATAAACTTCTATCTACATTTTTCTGTTCATATTGATCATATACATATAGAAAGACATTGCGTATTGGAGGATACCATATATCAGTAATAATTGCTTTACTTATAATACTGGTGCAGAACATTTTCTTTGTGTTGTTCCCACCTACAAACATTTTTCTATTTAAACTTTTTATTAACTAGAATTTGGTTAGACGTAGAATAGACACTTTAGCGCTATCCAAGATAATGGGTCACACGTAATATATTTAAAGCATTCATCACTTCACATTTGTGTTATGTATATACACTTATCCAGGGTAATAAGAATGATAATAATATAAATTATCAATATTCAACCAGCCACGTTCATTTAGATGACAAACATTCACATGTTTCATTTAGTCAGATCTATAAATTATAATTCAATAAAAAATATTAAATCAATTACAAACATTCCAATATTACTAATCACATATAGAAAATTGATCAGTTGTCACAGAGGTGAAGCGAGATAAACATCCATATTACATTGAACATATATTATAAAAATGGTGTGTAAGTTATGCACTCATTTAGACCAAATGAAGCCCCTGAGTTTAATTTAAAGATCCATCTGGATTCTCTGTAATAAGATTTTTTTATGTCCCCTCCACTTACATTGGGAGTGATTTTCTCAATAATTCATGCATTTAAAAATTCTGCATTCTGATGAGACAAAAAGTAGGCACTACAAGGGTAAGTTTCTTCGGGCCAGATTCAGCTTTTCACTCTCATGACTATTACACTCTCATGGGCAAAACCATGTTGAATTGCAGGGGAGGTAAATTTAATTAGTTGCAATCAGCATAACAAGTGACAGCTGATGTTTCCTAGTCCTAGTCTAATAACAGTGTAACAGTAACACTGGTCAGTATCTGTGTGCAACATGCAACAATAAAGTATTCTCCCTGCATGCAAACACTGACATTCATTTTACCTCCCCTGCAATTCAACATGGTTTTGCCCATGAGAGTGTAACTCATGAGTTTAAGTCATGAGAGTGAAAAACTGAATCCAGCCCTTCATCCTTAATTTGTCTACTTTTTCTTATAGACCCTAAGGGGTATATTTACTAAGCAGTGAGATTGAAAAGTGGGGATGTTGCCCATAGCTACCAATCAGATTCAAGCTCTCAGTTACATTTCACACTCTGGAGAATGTGAACTTTAATCTGATTGGTTGCTATGGGCAACATCCGCACTTTTCAATCTCACTGCAATCTCACCGCTTAGTAAATATACCCCTAAGTGTTCTAGCAAACAAACTTTTAACTTTTTATTGTACCCAAAAGGGCATTCTAAACAGTACACTACATTTGTTATATTACAATTAAAGAAAACATTGAACACATGTTGTTTAGTGAATCAGTCCTTAATTACCAAGGTTTTTGACAAGTATTTGCCCGCACGACAATTCCATATGGATGAGAGCCATTAGAAGGTGTAATTCTTAAATAAAGTAAATAAAAAGGTTTGAAGTCTGAAAAGTTTACTGTACCTGTATTATTTTGCATGCACCTTGCAAAGCTTTGCAACCACACTAAGCGGTGAGATTGTACTGAGATTGAAAAGTGGGGCTGTTGCCCATAGCAACCAATCAGATTCAAGCTCACATTCTACAGTGTTTAAAATGAAAATAAGAGCTTGAATCTGATTGGTTGCTATGGGCAATCTCAATCTCACTGCATTTAGTCTCCCTGAATTTAGTCTAAATCTTAGGAAGGATCCAATATCTAAACCTCTAAATATGTCATTGGCAAATATACTTTGTGAAGCAGTTTTTATCTCCTTATTCCTTAAACTGTAAATCAATGGATTTAAGGAAGGGGTTACTGCTAGATAAAGCACTGAGAAAATTTGATCAAGCTCCTCAGAGTTATCTAATGGTCTCATATACATACAGAGTAATGTCCCATAAAATATGAGCAGAACAGTTAGGTGAGAGGTACAGGTGGAGAATGTTTTCTTCATTTGTCCCATGGAATTCATGTGTAGGATATTTAATATTATCTTAGTGTAGGACATAAGGATCAGTAAAAAAATACAAAAACCTATGAAAGCCTGAACAAATATCATAATCTGAAACCCACGAGTATCCCCACAAGAAATTCTAGTCAAAGTTTTAATGTCACAAAAAACTTGATTAAGGTTTGGAGATCTACAGAAAGACAAATATGATGCAAATATTGTGACAAAAAGAGAGTTACTAATGCCAAATACCCAGCACCCTGCCACAAGCAAGGTACACTTTCTGTTCCCCATAAGCAGAGGGTAATGTAAAGGAAAGCAGATTGCAATATATCGATCATATGACATGGTAGTCAGCAAGAAGATTTCTGTGCAAATCAATGTTAGAAAAAAGTACATTTGGGAAAAGCAGTCAGTGAATGAAAGTTTAGTATTCCTAGTAATAATTGTGTCCATTAGTTTAGGAAGAGCAACTGAGATATATAATACATCTACAATGGACAAGTTGCGCAGAAAAAAATACATTGGTTTTTGCAGTTGAGGATCTAAAAATATGACTAGAAGTATCATTGTGTTCCAAATTATACACAGGAGGTAGAGTAAAAGAAATGTAAAAAATAATGCATGGCGATTGTGACCATTGGTGGTAAAAGCTGTTATATAGAAGAATTTTTCTGAAGTATTAAGTGTGTACGTTTCCATTAACGTCTTGGGTTTGAGACAATGTTTGAAATGCAAAACAAGCTACTTATGAGGTGCAATATACAAATTTGTTGATTCAGTCCTGCCTGAAATGGAAGTAGATATATTCTCCAAGCATAAGATTGTTTTAACATTTCTGTATTTTCTAAGAAATGTATTAATGATGAATTTTTTTATCTGCATAAAAATGTAATAAAATAATTATTATCTATTTTTTCATGTTTTTGACTTTCATTGTAGCAACTAATGTTGAAACAAAACCTAACATTTTAGGTTATGAGAAATCTCCAAAACACTGTCTACACACAGACTTGGCAAAAGGGGACGCAAAGGGGATAATTGTGACAGGGACCTATCACCACACTGTTAAGGGCAGATAGGAGACCAAAAGCAGAACCCGGTTCTCATCTGTCTCCACTCCTGATTGACTCCCAGTGGTCAAATGTACAGTGCGAGAAGCTAGCTTAGTTGCCGACCCTGCCTACACTGTGTAGACCAGATACTCATTTCCAAATCTCCCCTGTTTCCATGCTTTAGGAAGAGATTTTATATGCTTCTCACTCCTCAATGATCAGAATGTAATATTGTTGTATTCTGGCCTTAATAAATGACTCTTTAGACTGATTCTGCTGGGTTGTGATTGCAAGTAGGCATGACTTGGTTTTATATTTGCCATTAATGTAGATCATGGCTTGGATGTCCATATGTCCAAGAGGAGTGGGTTATGGAGTGGTTTCATGGATGTTTGCAGATACTGAAGCATACATTAACTGCTGATCATGATCCTTAAAAAATATCTCATGTTAGAATGAAGTCCTCTATCCTACAACATAGAAGAGCAGAAGAAAGGCTATGTCTATTTTAGCAACTATTCATTTTAATTATTTTTATATTTTTAGTAATATAGCAAATCGCAAACTGAGAAGTATCAAATGCTAAATATTTTAATAATGAAAGTAATACATGAAATAATTTCAGTTTATTCAGTTATGCAGAGAATGTAGATTGTAGTAAAATTTCAAGAAGATGCTGTCACTTAATGTATTTCAGTTTGTTTAAATATTCTTAAAATATCATATCATCAGATTACCAGGGGAAAAACTGAGGCCAAAGAAATATATATACTCTTTAGACTTTATTTATTGTTAATTTATCCATGGAATTAATTTCACAATCACAACATCTAAATCCCAATAGTTTTAGCTAATTACATTGTTTATTTCACAAATGTATGAAGAATAACCAAATTTATTGTATTCAGTTTTTTATGCTACTGCAGCTTAGTGGTGTAACTTATTTCATCATACACGTATGCATGTACATGCATGTACATTTCTTTATTACTGAAATCAGATAGCACTTCAATAGGAATAGGCCTGATTCTGAATTACACCAAGGGGAAACTGTGATCGCTAGGATCGGAAAATTTCCCCTATTGGTACTGTGGCATTGTAAAATGCACACCTGGAAATGTGGTAATGCAGGGCGCGCTGTCCCTGACATTCTCCACAGCGATCATCGTGGTCCATCGTCACCAGTCAATCACTGGCCGCAGGGTGACTAAAGCGACCTGAAAGGGGCTGGTGCAGCGGACCAAACAGGACCAACTGTCAGAGGTCTCTGAAGCTCAGAAAGAGGCTATGGGCTGGTATCCTGTGAAGTGGGTAAGTGGACAGGTGGTCACCTGCTTGGGTGAGTAAGCCTAGCTACAACCAGGCCTAAGTTCAAAGCCCTCATACACCTGGTCCCTGGTTCGAATCCTGGCTACAACAAGGTCCAGGTTTAAAGGCCTCATACCCCGGGTCTCAAGATGTAGTTTCAGGTCTCAGATTCAAGCCTCCAACACACCACCACTGCCAAATAGCGGGATTAAAGGAGAACTGCAGGTATAATTTTCTCAGAGCGACAGTACAGTCTGACTCCTGGTGATGCTACAGAGGCTTTCTTAGACTGGAATGTGTAGGAATAGTGATCTGTTATCCATTCCCCTTAATGTACTAATGCCATTCCTAAACTCTATTCGCTGCTGGAGGCAATTTCCTCCATATAAAGCAGAAAGTTTTCAAATTCACTAACTGTCGATTTGCCAACTGGACTTCAAATAGACAAATGAACACCTGCTTAAGGGGATTAGAGCCATTTCCCTAGACATACCATTGATTTCTAACTGGGAACACTATTTAAAGGATCCATTTTGATTGCAAAACATTTTTCATGTAAGTCTGACTATGTTTTGTAGGGTTACATTGTGTGCAGTTTATTATACAAAGGGACTACAATGCTTATACAAATAAAAGAAAGGTAAAAGGTTACAAGAATAATTAACAAATTACATACAAGCAAATGAAATAAAAGGGAACAAAAACAGAATATATTGAGTGTTTACGAGAGAATGGATTTGTGGTCTGTGATTAGCTTTGAAAGTGATATATCTTATCAGCATGATACTGATACCCACAGGAAATATATTTTGCCATCTCTCTGGCTCCATTGTTAAGGATACCCTTGTATGCCCACTTCTCCAGGTAACCAGATAATGATTGGCTTATTGGATGCAGCCAGTAAGAAATGAGAACCCATTTCAAGGGACCTCTTGGAAGTAATGGATGCAAATTTATATATCTCCCCCTGAGTAGGTGCCTCACTCATGATAAACAATATTCATATTGCTTGTATTGCACACTCTGCAACAAACACTCAATTCTTGTGTTTATCCCTATGAATACCAGACTGATACCGTAATATTGTCTCTTTTCAGCAAGGGAGAAATCTGTAAATGGCACATAAAATATATTTGTTCGCCCACCTTAATAAAAAAAAAATGTGAGTACTTTGTTCTCATTCACTGGTATTTATGTTCAGCTATGTGTTTTTGACAGTGGTAAACCTTCCACAGAGCTGGAGCTTCCTACCTTGTAAAAGAAAAAAAAACCTTCTTTGAAGCAATTCTGAGACTTTACTAGGTGTGACAAAATTGCATACCTCTAATCAGATTAATAAACTTGTTCGATCTCCTGTTGGTTTAAACCATATGTCGCAAGTCAAATAAATTTAGTGTGATACTGTGTCTATTTCCAATATTTAACCCTATTCAGTTCTGGAAGGGGTTAATATATTTAATAGAATTACTAGAGGTATATGTGTTATTAAAGACATCCTGTTCTATCTAATCCTGACATTGATTTGAAACAATGTTTACCTATCTTACCATTTGGTGGCATTTTGTTTTCTTTCCTTCAGTAAGTATTTCAGGATTGCTATTACTACAACCTGTAGAAGTAGTAAACTTTTTGCAATCCAATTAAAGTTTATTTTACAACATTTTTGGTTCAGGAAAAGTATTCATTTAATATTCAAACTAATTATGATTAATTCAGAAAAAAAATAGCAAAATGGACAATTATTTTTTTTTAAACAATCTCTGCTTTAGCTTAGGGCATACTATCCAGCTTAATGTTTATGCTATAACAAGCCTCACATCTTTAAATTAAATTAATGTTTGCATTTTGTTGCTGTGGGCAACATCTCCACTATTCCAATCTTGCAGTTTAGTAAATAAGCATAGTCATAACAATTATTACTGAAGAACTCAACTTTTAAATTAACATAATTGGACTTTAGGTCTGGTTCCACACTTTCGTAGATGTGCATTAGCGTTGTCTGTACAGCAAATGATCTGTCCCCTGGGACAAACATGGGCAAACCATTTAACTTAATCAACCAGGGCAGAGTTTAATTTGTGCAGTCGGTGGTTGCACAGAACGACAATTCTTATGAATGATTTAACAATTAAACATTGTGGTCCAGATTATTCCTTCAACACACAATGACAACAATGATTACACAGAATAACTTGGTTATGTATTTATTTTATTATAAAAATCAAAAAATCATTACAACATTGTAAATCATTTCAGTATCAGAAATGAATTGTAATTTATGTCCTTAAGTTTAAAGATATCAAACTTGTAAAATCTAACTGTGGTTTAGTTTGAGCTCACTTTTATAATATATTACAATGACTTTTAAATAACTTATGTCAATCCTGCTATATCTACCTTAATATTTTGTCTTATTCATTACATTCAGTGTTTCATATTAAAGGGTATTTGGTACCATCATCTTTTTAGCAGCTCAGTCAGGAGATTGCATTGTCTGTTTTTGCTGTAACATTACAGTTGGGCATATAAAGACACAGGACTCTATAGTGGTAGCCTAAAATCATTGAGGAATATAAACACACACTCACACTCTTAAATATGTGATGATCTCTTCCAAAATATACTTTGTATTGCAATATTGATCTCTTTATTCCTCATACTATAAATCAGTGGATTCAAGGTCGGGGTTACTGCTAGGTATAGCACAGAGAAGATTTGGTCAAGCCTTTCAGAGTGTTCTGAAGGTGGTATCATATACATGCAGAGCAAAGTCCCATAAAATATAAGTAGAACTGTAAGATGAGATGTACAGGTGGAGAAAGCTTTACTTCTTTGTCCCATGGAGTGCATTTGGAGGATTGCTGATATTATTTTAGAATAGGATACTAGTATGATCAAAAATGGACATAGTCCCATCAGTAAGGCCTCCACGAGAATCATAATTTGGAACCCCTGGACATCACCACAAGAAATCTTTGTTAGAGTTTTAATGTCACAAAAAATTTGATTGATTTGCAGATCAGAACTACAGAATGACAAATATGATGCAAATATTGTGACAAAAAGGGAATTACTAAAGCCAGAGATCCAGCAACCTGCCACAAGCAGAGAACACTTTGTCTTCTCCATGATGAGAGTGTAATGTAATGGAAAACAGATTGCTATGTATCGATCATATGACATTGTAGTCAGTAAGCAAATCTCTGTACAGGCCAGTGATGTAAAGAAGTACTGCTGGGAAAAGCAGTCAGTAAATGAAAGTCTATTCTTGCCAGTAATAATGATTTCCATCAGTTTTGGAAGGGCAACTGATATGTACAATACATCTACAAAAGACAAGTTGCGTAGGAAAAAATACATTGGTTTCTGCAAGTTAAGGTCTAAGAAAATGGCCACAAGTACTATTAAATTCCAAACTAAACACACGAGGTAGAGAAAGAGAAATATAGAAAATAATAAATAACGCTGGTGAACGGTTTTGTAAAAAGCTACAATGTAAAAGTAAATTTTGACTGTATTATTCTCCATCAACATCTTGAAGGTGGAAAATATTGTCTATGGAATGCTGAAAAATGATCTCTCTACAGATGTGTTTATTATGTTTAACTATAAGAATGTTATAGTTTATTTCATCCATTAGATTTAAGGACATAATTATGCTTCTCTTTGTTCCTCATTAACAGCAGATTTTGTTAGAAAATAATATGAATTATGTTTCTTTCTTTAATTAAATCTTAAATAAAAAAAACAAAAAAATAAATATTTAACATTTTTGCCTGTAGATTTATACAATACAATAATTCCATATTTCAAGGCATGTACCCACCTTTTGAATGCTTTAACATAGACAATTATACATTTTTGTACTTATTGTTATATTTTTATATATTATGACATCTCTATGTGTTTTTTTTTAAATTACATTAAATATAATGTAATTAAATCACCATAATTACCAAATTATTTGTACATTTTCGGAGAATATTGATCACAATTTATTTAGAATTTACAGTTACATTTGTTACACTTTTCTTGTCCAATAGTAAATTAGCCAAAAATATCTTACACATTCATTTGAATTGTTCTGGATTTTCACATAATACTAAATCCAAGGCAAAATATCCATAATGATTTAAATCCAGAGTATTTAATAAATGCTTTGTATATATGTTATGTATACTTCTGTATGTATAAATCTGTGTATTGAGGATCAGTGGAAAATGTGGAAGTTTATATAGACATATCCCTGTCAGATCTCCTGCACTAGGGCCGATGTAAATAAGGAGAAACTAATTAAGGAAAAGCTGTAATCACATTTCAGATAAACCTGAAACAGTTTTAAACAGCTCTATAGATCTTATGCAGAGCTAACAAATATTAGTCCAATAAAAAGAATTTTGAAACCACTCCGTTTTCATACTTAAAAAAACTGTTAATGGTTTGTGAATTTTGTACAAAGTAGAAAACACATAACTACTTAACATAATAAGTACTGCAAAACAAGACCATTTGAATTGCTTAAATTCTTACCTGGAAGCATTTAACAAGTAAAAAAAAAACCTCTAGATAGCATCCAGGTAAAATGGACTTCCAATTTCCCTGCATGTTGGAACCAGAGCTCTTTTTGCAATAGCAAAGTGATTTATTTGCATGAAATAGGATTAAAAGTACTTTGCACCTCCCACATTACAACATGGGTTTGATCAGGTCTATACTTGCACCTAAAAACAGATGTAAGTGCAACTTTGGATTGGCCCTCTTATATTGGAATATTACAAAAAAGGATGTTTTATAATATTATTTATCATCTTAATAACATATTTTTTTTACTTATATTTTCAGAAAACAAAAAGAATGGGATTTATCCAGTACACAGAATAAGAGACACAGATTCTTGCATATAATCACAAGAAAATTTTGCAAATAAAAAATATAAGTATAATTTGAATGCAAAACTGCTGATAATGCCTAAAAATGTAAACACTGTAATAGATTTAATAATCTTTTCTATCAAATACCTGCCGAAGACAGATTATGAGAACGCTTTATTTATTTCCTTTGCCTTCATTATCCATCTGATCCGATGCCTGTGTTTGTATACATTTAATAATACCTCAGTTCCTCTAGGGAAAAGAAAAAAAGTGAATGAGTATACCCAATGGGGTTTAACAACCTCGAAGGATCTATTTTACATTCATTAAATCTTTTTCTATGACTCATTCCAACTCAATAGTTGTTTCCAAAAGTTTAATTGTAACATTAAATTTTACAGTATGATACTCTTGGGGTAGGCATCCATACCTATTCATTACAAAAAAAATTGTCACAGTGGTTCTGAAAAAACAACAAATCCTTTGTCTGGACAAATAATGAGGGACAAATAAGCTATGCCCCCCCGATCAGTTTGATTCTGGCCAAGTCCCCTTTTGCAAAGCTATCACAATGGCTATTTTCCATAAAAAATGCTGAAAACCATTTATCAGGACAAACTGGTAGACAGACAGGGCAGCAGGACAGTCACACAAAAGTCACACAAAAGTTAAGAGTACTTTGCCAATTTCATTGCTTCATCAAACACCCTTCTGAGCATAAACGTTCACAGTAATGCATACTCCCCAGCAGTCCCGATTTCAGTGGGACAGTTCCAAATTTTCATGTTTAATATAGTTAAAGTAACCTTGGTTGCGGCATCAAAAAGGGTGGGGCTTGGGAAGATCAGGGTGAGGCTTGGGCATATCAGGGCATAGTTTAGGTGAACCATGGGGTGGGGTTTGGCCGGAGTCAGGCAGGGCCAGGGGCAGGGCTTATGTGTCCCAACCTCTGACACGTCAAAGTTGTGAGGTATGGTGGTGAGTAGTCTTTGGTTTTGGATCTACAGATGGTCAAATGTGAGGCAAATGTTGTAATAAATATGGAATTGCAAAAATCAGAGACTCAGCCTGCTACAAGCTTAGTACATTTTCTGTTTCCCATGTGCAGAGGGTAATGTAATGGAAAGCAGATTGTAACATATCGATTACACAACATGGTAGTCAGCCAAAAGATTTCTGTACAAACCAGTAATATAAAAAATGCATCTGGATAAAGCAGGCCATGAATGAAACCTTATTGTTGCCTGTAATGATGATGTCTAACAATTTTGAAATCACGACTTAGCTGTATAGGACATCTGCAAAGGACAAGCTGCAGAGGAAAAAATACACTGGATTTGTCAGGTGATGGTCTAATAAATGACCATGAATTTTGTCATATTCCATATTAAACAAATTATTTCAGAAAATGCTTATATGTAGAAGTCAACAATACATGAGTAGGGGCATTATGTAACATGTTGAAATCCTGATACTGAATAATAACTTGGAAATATTCAAATGTGAATACAGTATTTGATACATGTGCATATATTTATTCACAATAGTTTAGGAACAGTTTACTATAAAATAGGATTTAAGATAATTTCCAGTTATGCAACTAGATGGCATGGAAAACTTTACGTACATTCTTCCCATGCAGGCAAAGCAATTTGACAGAAATAAAAATAAAGGACAAATTATAAAAGAGCAAAGTGTAAAACTCTCATATTCTAGATAATCATATAAACAGAACTGTTTCATGACTGTGAAGTGAACTTTAAGGAATCAGAATAAAGTAAATGAACATTTTGCTTCCTTGAGGGAGGAATATGATATTATAGGGATTACAGAAACATGGTGGGATGATATACATGACTGGAAAGTAGAATTGAAGAGCTATACTGTCTTCCAAAGGGATAGGTTAAATAAAAGAGGAGGCGGTGTATGCCTTTATGTTAAACCTGAATTAAAACCATGTTTTACGGAGATTATGTATGATGGTATTGGTGATAATAAAGAGGCATTGTGGGTGGAAATCTGTAACGGAGGTAAAAATTCTAAGAAATTGATTATAGGGACATGTTATAAACCGTCTAATATAAGTTCGCTTGAGGAAGAACAACTTTTACAGCAAATTGCAAAGGCTGCACAACTAGGTCACGTTTTAATCATGGGGGATTTTAATTATCCAGGCAGAGATTGGAGTACGGATACTTGTAGTACAATAAGGGGAAACAGGTTTTTTAACACTCTAAAAGACCAGTTTATGACCCAAGTGGTAGAAGAACCAACTAGAAACCAGACTATTCTGGACCTAGTAAAAACCAATAATGTAGAGGTTATATAAGTAAAGGAGCACTTGGGAAACAGTGATCATAATATGGTTGCATTGGATAATAATTTTAAGAAGCAACAGTATACAGGATTAACCAGAACTTTTAATTTTAAAAAGGCAGATTTAAAAAAAATTAAGGAGGCTGCAAAGTGCATAGACTGGGATGCAGTGTTTGAAGGAAAAAATACACAAGGAAAGTGGGATATCTTTAAAACACTATTGGAAACTTACACACATAGGTTAATTCCAATTGTAAACAAAAGAAAAAGCATTAAGCATAAACCAATGGGGCTAAATAAAAAAGTAAGGGAAGAAAGAGGCTGCATTCAAATTGATGAAATCTGAGGGGACTGCAGAGTCCTTCCAGATCTACAAATAATGTAATAAAACATGCAAAAAGGAGATAAAAAATAGCAAAAATAGAAAATGAGAGTGAGCAAAACAAACCCTAAAAAGTTTTTTAAGTATATCAATGGCAAAAGAATAAAGAAGGACAATATAGGACCCATAAAACAGGAGATGGGTGGACTGATTCATGATAATAAGGGAAAAATTTAACAATTTCTTTTCTTCAGAGAGAATTTCTTTAGAGAGGAGCCCATGGTAGGAATAATGCCTAAATATCAATATGCAATCCAACCATCTCTCAATACTTGGGTAACAGAGGCAGAAGTCCAAAGGAGGCTTAAAAAATGAATATAAATAAAGAACCAGATCCAGGTGGCATACACCCAATGGTTCTTTATTAGTTTAACTCAGAAGTAGCTAGACCCCTAAACTTAATTTATATAGATTTCATTGCATCAGTTTTAGTACCAAGGGATTGGAGAATAGCAGATGTGGTACCATTGTTTAAAAAGGGAATTAATTCAATACCAGGGAATTATAGACCTGTAATCCTGACATCAATAGTGGGGAAAATACTGGAAGGCAAAATTAGGGATAATATTCAGGATTACTTGATGGCCAATAACATAATTACTGCGGGTCAGCATGGATTTACGAGAGATAAGTCTTGTCAAACTAATCTTTAGCTTCTATGAAGAAGTTAGTGTGAACTTAGACAAGGGTGATGCGGTAGATGTGGTGTATAGGTTGCAAAAAGCATGCAACCTATACTTTAAATGGGATTCATTTAGGGGAGTTTGCAATGGAGAAGGATTTAGGGGTGCTTGTATACAATAGACTTAGCAATAGGGCACAATGTCAGCTTCAGCAGCAAGGGTCAATAAGATATTAGCATGTATAAAAAGGGGCATAGATGCACGGGGTGCCTGTGTAATTTTACCACTCTATAAATCGTTGGTAAAGCCTCACCTGGAATATGGGGTACAGTTCTGGGCACCACTCCATAAAAAGGACATTACAGAACTGGAACGGGTTCAGAGAAGAGCAACAAAACTGATAAGGGGCATGTTTACATTAGAAAAGAGATGTCTAGGAGGTGATATGATTACCATCTACAAATACATTAGGGGTCAGTACAGAGAGCTTTCACATGAATCGTACAAAGGACACGTGGTCACCAGAATAGAAAAAAAGGAAGTTTCACAACCAGCAGAGGAAACGGTTCTTTACAGTAAGGGCAGAGGAAAAGGTTCTTTACAGTAAGGGCCGTGAAGATGTGGAATTTATTGCCTAAGAAGATTGTGATGGCAGGATCAATAGATGTATTTAAGAAAGGGTTAGACAAATTTTTCAAGATAAAGGGTATCCAGAGTTACAACTGGTAAGTTATTTTTTACCTCATTCAGGAGGAAGCTCTTGTATATTTAAACTGAGAGGGACGACTGAGAACTTAAAAACACATGGTACACATTCGAAACGAGAAAGGAAAAGGGATAGAAGCAGAAAAACTGACTTCGCGAAACGGTGCATTCGAAACTAGAAAGGAAAACGAATAGGAGTGGGAAAAGCTTACTAAATGATGCGATTCAAATCTTATTTCGCGCAACGACCGAAACTATTATGATGCTTTGAATCGCACAAGAGACCCCCTTGTTTTGTATGACCTCATTCATTCAGGGGAACGCCTCCTTTCGCAAATGACGCTCGGCAGCTCGGCGACGCTTGTGCCTTTACGCTAGCTACCGCAAGGGGGGTGTCACATTCTGGTATACTCTGATACTCAAAACTAGAAGGTACTGTGACTCAAGTGATTATTTATTGACAAACACAAGCANATACAGCAAGGAATAAACAAAGACTAAACACCAGGATACACAAAACCTAGACAGGATATGGGCTGGGACCAGATAAGAGACAAATGGAAAGCAATAGAAGTACAGATAACCAAGTCACAGAAATTCACGGGTAGAAAAACAAATAATGAACAAATAGCAAATAAAGGCAATAGCACAAGAACAAGGGTAATTGACAAGACAGAACACACTAGGGTACCTGGAAAACAGCAAACCAGAGAAACTAAAACAGAGAATGCTGGGGCTAGGGGAGCAAGGGGAAACTAGAGTCCAATATAGAAACAGGGTAGCAAAGTCCAGGAATGCACGAGGAGTCCAAAACAGTGGCTGCAAAGCGATGTCCAGGTATAGTCAGGGACAGAAGACAATTGATGAACCAGCTAGGAGGAGCTGAGAAATAAAGGCAGCTCGCTGGTGCTGTCCATAAGATTCAAACTCCTCTCTTTTCGACCTCCAAGGCAGTGTCTAATCTGAGAGCTAATCCGAGAGAGCAAAAAGCAACTCAATGAATTTTCTCAGCAGGGAAGAATGAAGGAAAAGCCATTCCGTGGAGAGAGAGAGAGAGACACACGGGCCTAAATTCATTAAGTGGGGAGTTTGGAGGGGAATTTAAAAGTGAGGATGTTGTCCATAGCAACCAAACAGATTTGAGCTCACATTTTCTAGTATGTAAAATGAAACTAAGAGCTTGAACCTGATTGGTTGCTATGGGCAACATCCCCACTTTACAATTCCCCTCCAAACTCCGCGCTTAGTAAATTTTGGCCACGGTGTCTGACTGGCAACTTCGCATTTGTGTGCAGGAAGTATGTAGAGGATTAAAATGGCCATGTTCTTCCTTAGATGAGAGGAATATTCATGTTATTGATTTAATTCCCTTATTAGCAATAGCAACCAATCACAAGAGTACAGAGTACAGAGTACAAAAATAGCGCACCAAGGACTGACAAGAGGAGTACAGGCGGCTGAACAACAATCAAATACAAAAATAAGGGCCACCCGAGGGATGACAATACTGTATATACAAACAGCAATACTAAATGGAGCATGAGAAAAAGGACCAGGAAGGAAGGGAGAAATTGTTAAGATAATACAACAGACTGAGACATAGTATCTAATTACACTGGAGGGACAGCAGGTGGAGCTGTCACACATGTGTCTATGGTTTCTACAGTTTGTGATGTAGAGTGTACTTGTTTGTTACAGTGTGAGTAGACATTTTGTTCTGTGAGTTGAACATGGAGAGAGATAGAGTATGCAATGAATGATTGCTACTCAGACCCAGTTATTCTGTTCTTATGTTTGTATTCTGATCAGTTCATTATATAAACCAGTTATACCACAAAACAGTTTGTCCCCTGTGTGCCTACTTCCTGAGGTGATCCTGACTGCATACGGAAAGTACTCTCAAACAACAGAAATAAAAGAGGGGTGGGGGGGCTGGAGGAGGGGAGAGGGAGTAGTCAGGAGCAAACAGGAAGCCAAAGGAGCTAGTGAAGGTCAGGAGCGGAGGCGTAGGGAGTCAGGGTAGAGACGCAGGAGGCAGAAAGTCCATATACGAGAGCCAGGGGAGCCAAGTGATAGTGTATACAGTGTACTGATCGGTAGCCGAGATGATCATTTTGTCCATAGAACGGTAAAGCTCCACTCTTTGGATCCACTCGGAGCCTGAAGGGGGGGAACGGGAGCGCCAGTGCACAGGAATCACTGACCACGCAGCATTGCTAAGTGGCAAGAGGAGACAGTAGGGATGTCCAGGCCAAGCACCTGGCGAGTGATGGCAAGGACCTGGGACCAGAAGGTAGTCAGGACAGAGCAACTCCACCTGATATGTGCCAGGGAACCCACAGCAAGGTTGCAGTGCCAACACATAGGCGAAACATAGGGGAGGAAGGAATGCAGCATTTGCGGCGTCCGGTACCAGCGGGTGAAAGACCTAAAGGAATCTGGGGAGGACGTTCATTTTCAATACGTTAATGCGCCCCAGCTATGACAAGCGTTTGGCAGCCCAGGTGGTGAGGTCCATTTTAATGGTGGCTAGCAGGGGAGGGAGGTTTTGAGAGAAAAGCTGGTCACTGGCTTTCGGAATATTGACTCCTAGGTTATGGATATGGGAAGAGAACCAGGAGAATGAGAAACGTTGACCGAGGGCGGCTGCGACAGCGTTTGGGACATGAAGGCCCATGGCCTCTGACTTGGAGCAATTTATTTTAAAGTTGGAGAGGAAACTAAAGAGAGCAAACTCCTCCAGGAAAGAGGTAGGCGCACACTTGGGAAGGA
Organism: Platyplectrum ornatum; assembly: GCA_016617825.1. Lineage (NCBI taxonomy): Eukaryota > Metazoa > Chordata > Amphibia > Anura > Limnodynastidae > Platyplectrum > Platyplectrum ornatum. The sequence continues at coordinate 28,400 of JABWIB010002413.1, read as the reverse complement.
ATACAACGCCATGATCAACTGGAGGAAGGGAGGACCCAGACCCATGTGAGTCAAGACACCATGCATAAAGTACCAGGCTACCCTGTCAAAGGATTTCTCCGCATCAGTGGATAGTAAGACCGCGGGGATGTGGTGTGAATTAGCCCAATGGATAAGGTTAATGGCTTTTGTGGTGTTGTCCCTGGCCTCTCGGCTGGGAACAAAACCAACTTGATCTGAGTGGATCACCCCGGGCAGTAGCGGCTGGAGTCTATTCGCCAGCAGTTTGGCGAATAGCTTAAGGTCAATATTAAGGAGTGAGATGGGGCAATAGCTCTCACACCTGGCAGGGTCCTTCCCCTCCTTAGGGACCAGAGTGACATGGGCCTCCAGGTACTGAGGGGAGAAGGGAGAGGACTCTGAAATGGCGTTAAAGGCTCTGAGGAGCACTGGGAGGAGGGTATCTGGAAATGCCTTGTAGAAGGCAGAGGTGAAGCCGTCAGGGCCCGGGCTTTTCCTGGCAGGTGTCGACTTCAGCATGGACTCCAGTTCCGTAAGAGTAAAGGGAGAGTTGAGGGCCTCACAGTCGTCACAAGAAAGCCGGGGGAACTGACAGTCAGTCAAGTAGCGCGAGATGCGGGACGGGCGGTCAGGAGAGGCAGTGTCATCAGTCGAGGGGGAGAGGTTGTAGAGTTGGGAGTAATAGGCGTGGAGCAATAACACTGTTCAGGAAAGTCTGCTTACCATGAGAGTCAATACAAGTAGGTGCTCACCTCAGGTTAATATAGCGAATAACAAGAGATTAATTGTTTTACTGATATGAGAAACACATTAATTCTCCAGGGAGCCTGTTTTTTAAAAAATGATCAATTATAAAATGTAACTTTTATTTATAAGATCACTAAAAATCACAAAGAAACAAAAAACAAAAACAAAAAAACACACAAACACAATAAAGTGATTAATGATGCAAGACTAGTAGAGGTACCAAAAGGATAAAGGGATAATAATGATGAACTCCGGGCACAGGACTAATAACCTGATCTTGCCCTGATAAACCCCTCAACTCTAAACTATTCTAAGTANAAAATCACAAAGAAACAAAAAACAAAAACAAAAAAACACACAAACACAATAAAGTGATTAATGATGCAAGACTAGTAGAGGTACCAAAAGGATAAAGGGATAATAATGATGAACTCCGGGCACAGGACTAATAACCTGATCTTGCCCTGATAAACCCCTCAACTCTAAACTATTCTAAGTACCCTAACTACTGAGAGCAACGGAAAGCAGTGTAGCCGCCCTGAAAAGAGCGACCCAGCGCTGGATACAATAGCTCCTCTATTACACTTGAAAGGGTCCCTATTATACCCTAATGTAAGAAAACATTCTCATATATATAGTTCAGTAAATTATTCTCCCGACATGCAATGTTTCACATAAGTTAATCAGGGGAGTACAAAACACCAAAAGAGATATAACAAAACAGGAAACAATAAATGAAGTATTTACAATTGCTCAACAAAAAATCATGCCCTTGCCAGTTTGTAGCTAATGGCACGTGCTACAAGTATCAACCGATATTTTTATGACTTCACCTCCAAGTTTACAGGAAGCCGTTCTCTATTTCAGATGCTTAAATGGCCTCCTAACGATAAGATCATATATATATCACTTGTATATTTGATAGCAAATCCCCCAATCGGGCCAAGGGGAACAAAGCCGGTTACCTATCGTGAGATGGGTAGCAGCAGACATAGGATACCACGGTCATTGGTTAAGAAGTCATATGGTCCTTCCGATATCAAATGGAGCCGGCACAGGCTTATGGTCCGCCAACTACACGTGTATGCTGGTAGTGATGCCCATAAGACGATCCCCCCGCCAGGAACTTAAATAGTGTATGCGGACTAAGGGGCCTATCAACTACTGCCTCAGTAATCACGTGGGTTGGCGCTTCGTGGAGCGCATCGTGCACCGCATCGTGCACCGCAGCGTGCGTCCGCAATATGCTCCACATCATGGAGCGCCACGTGTGATCACGTGGAACGCATCGTGAGCCGCATCCAGAGCCGCAGCGTGCGTCCGCAGCGTGCGTCCATTATGGAACGCATCACAATGTGTGATTCTGGAGCGCATCGTGGAACGCTTTATGGTCTCCACACATGCCTCCCAAGCGCACCTCGAAGTATAAACAATAAACTGATACTCTATGGTATATCCCCTTAAGCTAAAGGATAATGGAGGAAGTGGTATNTCTAAATCAGAGATACTAGTATTATATACACTACGAATGTGTGTCCATAATGAAAATTTATTGTTAGTGGTATAGGGTATATCCAAAATTTACATCACCTTCAGGTGGTATTGGAAAAATAGCCCCNAAAATAAGAGAATTAATTGAAGAGAATCTTGGCAGNAAACAGTCCCTCTATTAATTAAATGGAAAAGTCACAGAACCCAAACATAATAAGATGATAATCAACTAATTTTCAGGTTCACATAAAACTAATTATGAACTCAAATAAAACAACAAAAATCCAATTTCTCATTAAGCCCACAGGGTTCAACCGTGTCCAACTTAAAAATCCAACGAGATTCTTTTTGCAATAGCACCTTATCCCAGTCACCTCTACGTATATTATTGGAGGCCAACTCAATACCAACAAATTTTATGGCTAGGGGGTTTTCCGGGTGATGGGATCGCATATGTCGGGAGACAGAGGTATCCTGTCCATTTTTTATGTCTCCGATATGTTCCCCTATTCTGCGCCTAAATTCCCGGTGGGTCTTCCCCACGTACTCCAAACCACATGGACATGTGGCCTTATATATAACCCCCAACGATCTACAGGAGATAAATTGTTTGATTCTGAATACTTTTTTTAGAATTGTTACTTACAAATGTCTGTGTTGATAAAACAAATTTACAGCTGACGCAACCGCTACAACGGTAACATCCTATGGGTTTAAGATGGTCCAGGGGCCCTTTGACTGTAGGAAGAACATAATGGCTCCTAACCAGACTATCTCGAATGTTGGGACCTCATCTATATGTAATGGAAGGGTTCGTCCCAATGTAGGGAGTCAGGTCAGGGTCTAATCTCAAAACATCCCAGTGGGTCTGAAGGATTTTTTTTATTTCAACCAATGCGTTATCAAAGGTGGCAATAATTCGAGATGTTGATTCTTTATTGGCTTCACTAGTCTCAATGTCGGTATTGCTCCGTAATAATTTCGAACGATCTCGGGACTTACCCCACTGGAATGCTTGTTTAAGCGTCGGATAGCCCCTCTCTTGAAATCTCATTTTTAATCTGTTAGCCTCAAGTTTGAAATCTTTATATGTTGAGCAGTTGCGTCTAGCTCTCAAGTATTGTCCTCTCGATATGCCCTTCTTAAGTGGTGTAGGATGGAAACTCTCCCATCTAAGCAGGGCATTCCCTGCTGTGGGTTTCCTATAGATAGAGGTGCTCAATTCACCTGTGCTGACTTAGAGATCAACACATCTAGGAAAGGTAATGTGTAGATTTCTATTTCCGACGTGAATCTCAAGCCAATGTCGTTCACATTCAGGTGGTTTACAAAAGATACAAATTCCTCGGAGGTGCCATTCCAGATGACCAGGATGTCATCTATGTACCGTACCCACAGCCCTATCCTGTCCGCCAAATTGTGCACCTCATCTCCAAACACCCGAGTGGCCTCCCACCAGCCCAGGAACAAATTGGCATAGCCAGGGGCGCATGGACTCCCCAATAGCCGTGCCCCTAAGCTGGTGTTAAAACCTATTGTTGAAGAGAAAGTAGTTGTGCGTTAGGGTGAATTCCAACAGACGGACAGTGAGACGGCTGTGGGCACGGTACTGGATGCCTCGAGTATTTAAGAAATATTCAACCGCTAGCAGGCCCGACGCATGTGGTATCGATGAATACAAAGCTTCTACATCGATGCTGGCCAGCATGGCTGAAGATTCCACCGTAAGTCCCTCAAGGCGTCTTATCCTGTACGAATGACGGGAGGATTTGTACAAAGGGTTGTAAAACACGATCGATGTAGATACCAATATTTTGGGTAAGATTATTGATACCAGCAACGATTGGGCGACCTTTTAGAGGAGTCAGACCCTTATGCACTTTTGGCAATGAATAGAAGGTGGCTATCATGGGATACGTGGGGAATAAAAAGTCAAATTCCTGGGAACTGATGAGTTTGCCTGCTTTCGCCTCTAGGAGGATATGTCTTAATTCTAGTTTAAATTGGTCTGTTGGGTCCCTTGGCAGGATGCAGTAGCAGTATCTATCCTGCAAAAGAGCTGTACACATTTTAAAATACGCTTGGCTATCCATTACAACCGTATTCCCCCCTTTGTCAGCGAGTTTAATTGTAATACTATTGTTATTACTCAGATTTTTAAGTGCTGTTCATTCCCCCTGACTCAAATTTGAGGGTCTATTGGGGTTGATAGATTTAGATAGGGCTTTCAGGTCTCTCACTGCCAGTTCAAGAAAGATGTCTATAGAAGACACCTCACCCAAAGGTGGCATTCTGGAGCTGGCTAATTTTAAATCAGTGAAAGGACCATTCCCGTCTTGCCCCACCTGTGCATCTGAAATACTATATAGCAAGCGTACATCCTGCAAAAGGCCATTTGGTATTCCCAACTCTTGGGCTTCTTGTTTGTTTTGAAGTACAAAATATTTTTTCCATTTGAGTTTCCGCGCGAAAAGATGAATATCTTTTACCCAGTCGAAGACCTCAAACCTCTTATTCGGACAAAAGATAGACCCTTTTGTAAAATTGAATACTCATCCTTCGATAGTTTTCTAGAGGAGATGTTAATGACTTGTGTGTCATGTGTACTTAAAGGAGATACCGCTGTCATATTGTCTACCTTTGCCCCTCGATCACTCCCTCGATCGTGGGTTGGTTCCCACCGGGAATTTAGGCGCAGAATAGGGGAACATATCGGAGACATAAAAAATGGACGGGATACCTCTGTCTCCCGACATATGCAATTCCATCATCCGGAAAACCCCCTAGCCATAAAATTTGTTGGTATTGAGTGGGCCTCCAATAATATACGTAGAGGTGACTGGGATAAGGTGCTATTGCAAAAAGAATCTCGTTGGATTTTTAAGTTGGAAACGGTTGAACCCTGTGGGCTTAATGAGAAATTGGATTTTTGTTGTTTTATTTGAGTTCATAATTAGTTTTATGTGAACCTGAAAATTAGTTGATTATCATCTTATTATGTTTGGGTTCTGTGACTTTTCCATTTAATTAATAGAGGGACTGTTTTCTGCCAAGATTCTCTTCAATTAATTCTCTTATTTTTGGGGCTATTTTTCCAATACCACCTGAAGGTGATGTAAATTTTGGATATACCCTATACCACTAACAATAAATTTTCATTATGGACACACATTCGTAGTGTATATAATACTAGTATCTCTGATTTAGATATACCACTTCCTCCATTATCCTTTAGCTTAAGGGGATATACCATAGAGTATCAGTTTATTGTTTATACTTCGAGGTGCGCTTGGGACGCATGTGTGGAGCCCATAAAGCGTTCCCCGATGCACTCCAGAATCACACATTGTGATGCGTTCCATAATGGACGCACGCTGCGGACGCACGCTGCGGCTCTGGATGCGGCTCACGATGCGTTCCACGTGATCACACGTGGCGCTCCATGATGTGGAGCATATTGCGGACGCACGCTGCGGTGCACGATGCGGTGCACGATGCGCTCCACGAAGCGCCAACCCACGTGATTACTGAGGCAGTAGTTGATAGGCCCCTTAGTCCGCATACACTATTTAAGTTCCTGGCGGGGGGATCGTCTTATGGGCATCACTACCAGCATACACGTGTAGTTGGCGGACCATAAGCCTGTGCCGGCTCCATTTGATATCGGAAGGACCATATGACTTCTTAACCAATGACCGTGGTATCCTATGTCTGCTGCTACCCATCTCACGATAGGTAACCGGCTTTGTTCCCCTTGGCCCGATTGGGGGATTTGCTATCAAATATACAAGTGATATATATATGATCTTATCGTTAGGAGGCCATTTAAGCATCTGAAATAGAGAACGGCTTCCTGTAAACTTGGAGGTGAAGTCATAAAAATATCGGTTGATACTTGTAGCACGTGCCATTAGCTACAAACTGGCAAGGGCATGATTTTTTGTTGAGCAATTGTAAATACTTCATTTATTGTTTCCTGTTTTGTTATATCTCTTTTGGTGTTTTGTACTCCCCTGATTAACTTATGTGAAACATTGCATGTCGGGAGAATAATTTACTGAACTATATATATGAGAATGTTTTCTTACATTAGGGTATAATAGGGACCCTTTCAAGTGTAATAGAGGAGCTATTGTATCCAGCGCTGGGTCGCTCTTTTCAGGGCGGCTACACTGCTTTCCGTTGCTCTCAGTAGTTAGGGTACTTAGAATAGTTTAGAGTTGAGGGGTTTATCAGGGCAAGATCAGGTTATTAGTCCTGTGCCCGGAGTTCATCATTATTATCCCTTATCCTTTTGGTACCTCTACTAGTCTTGCATCATTAATCACTTTATTGTGTTTGTGTGTTTTTTTGTTTTTGTTTTTTGTTTCTTTGTGATTTTTAGTGATCTTATAATAATATCAGTGAAACAATTAATTTCTTGTTATTCATTACCATGAGAGTTGTGGACTGAATTAATGTAAGTAAGAGAGCATTGGGTGCGTAGGGTCCTAGCTAACATACGGCCGGAGAAGTTGCCCCATTGGAAGAAGCATTTGCGGCAGCTTCGGTAGGCGTAACTAATGGTATTGTTAAGAAGTCGGTTGAGCTCAGCCCTGATGGCGACCAGTTCCTGGAGAGTCTGTGGAGACAAGGTGGCCTTATGTTGGCTCTCTAGAGAGATGATCTTATTGAGTAGGGGGGACTGTGTCACCTCCTTCTGGCATTTGAGATAGGATCCAACTGAATACAGCGGAAGCACATATTAGACCTTAGAGGTGTCAGCAGTATCATTATTGGAGAGGTAATCTTGTAGGGCTGAGGGGAGTTGGGCCTGCAATAAGGGTCCTGCAGGAGCCGCTCATTGAATCTCTAGGTCCAGGCCCCAGATGAGGAGGGGACAAAACAACTGAAACTGGAGCATGGTCAGACCACGTCAGGGGCCCTATGGAGGTGTCACAAAGGAGGTGCAGGTGGTGGTATGATATGAAGAGGTAGTCCAGTCGAGTGTAGGTAGAGGCAGAGTGGGAAAAATAGGTATAGTCAAGGTCGTTAGGTTGCAGGAGGCACCACGCATCCAGGAGCTGGAAGTCATGGAGCAGTATGCGTAGTTTACAGGAAACCGTCAGGGAACAGCAAGCAGTGGGGCGGGAAACATCAAGTTGGGGGTCTAAGGACCAGTTTAAGTCCCCACCAAAAACAACTACCACTTCAGTCGGGAGAACAATATAGCTACACCTTTAGACTTACTTGAGGGGTTGTGATTGTAAAAGGCCAGGGGGTAGTAGCGATTATGCAGAGAAATTGCAGCATCAGAGCGGAAGTGGGTTTCCTGAATAAGGGCCACATCAACATGTTTCGTACGGAGGGTGTGGAGGAGTTTGGATCACCGTCTGGGAGAGTTGAGGTCTCGTACATTAAAGGACATGACCTTGAATTTGTCCGTCACAACCATCATCGGTCAACTGAGGAGTGAAGGGAAGCAAAAAGTGGACCCCTGTCCGACGGACCATCCGTTCCCTGACCTAAGCAGGAGGGGAGCAGCGTGCACCCTGGCGGGGGGAACGGGGGAGGGAAGACAGAGGGGAGAGATAAGGCAGAAATGAGAGAGAGGCATTAACAAGACACATCAAAAAACATACATATATATAGGAGCAGTGTCAAAATTGAAAAACATCGGCCTGGTCAGAGGCCAACAAGTAACCCCCAGCCAGGAAAAAAAACATTGGGCATGGTGGTAGTGGGATACACCATGCACAAACGAAACAGTGTGGGCAAATAACTAGGGTACCTAAACCATCAAAAACCATCAAAACGAGGGAGGGGGAGGTCAACGAACATTGGAAGAGATATATGTCTTCAAGGCGCCAGTGAGGCCATGGATACACTAAACTCGCCACCGCCGAGAGGCAGAGCCACGACAAAGTAGGTGAAAGGCACTAAGGGAGGAAACAAAACAGATACACAAGCCACTGCAATGTCACAGTCAGCAAGGGTCTTCATAAGCCAGGGCTGCAGCATGTCGCGGGCGTCGGCGGTCGACACACTAAGCGAGGAGGAGCATTCCGGGACCGGAACCCTGGGGATGCCTAGGTCATAGCAGATCCGGAGATCTTCAACCCGCCTCTGGAGGTCACGCATCTCACGGGCCTGAAGGTTGAGCGTCTCCTGGAATTTGTGCAGAGAGGTGGACACCTCCTCCCCCGCTGTCTCCAGAGTAACCACCCTGTCCCCGAGCTGACCAAGGTCAGTACACAGGTCAGAAATCTGGAGCTGCATGGAGTCCTGCAGGCGTTGTTCCACATCCTGAAGGTCCTGCTTCGTGGAGATAGATTTGAGACGTTTAAGGTTCTCTTGGAACTCCAAACAGGCGTCAGGGGCAGGAGAGGGGCCCGAGGCACCGCCAACATCTGCCATGGCCGCCGAAGGCAGGGAGGAGATGGGAGGGAGATTGCAGGGTCCTGAAGCAGTGGCAGCTGGCAAGTAGGTGAGAGGTAATGTAGGAGATCAGAGCGGGAAGAGAGAGATACGACAGGTGTAGCAGGCTTACGAGGTGTCGCCCTTCTGGTTCTCCCCATGGGAAGTGCGGAGCTCACTATGGCATGGGGGCCCCCGGATGGCTAGTCCTGCAGGGGGGTGGGGAGCCAGTCATCGCTACAAGAGGTAACTCAAGGCCCAGAGAGTCTGTAGAGGGAAGCACTGCCAGGTGGGTGTCAGCAGACAACAATATGGAGAACAGCCACGAGATGGAGCTAGAGAGCAGATGTCAGTGGCAGTAGAGCAGAAGCCTGTAGCAGAGTACCCCACAGTCCAGCGGGGAAGCGATGGTCCAGGGCCCAGTAGAGGAAAGGGCTCACCAGAGGGGGCCAGGCACGGCAGCCCCACAGCCCCCGGGCCACACAGATCTCACGGGGGAGAGGAGTCCAAGCAGAGGGTCAGTCCACTGGAGCCAGCCAGATGCATGCAGAGAGCCTGAGGATGCCGCGTGGTGGGCTGGCAGCGGGGGGATACAGGCCAGAGGAACCTGCACGCTGCAGGAGATGAGCACCGCCACCCCCTGACACAGCAGGCCGATCCGAAAGAGGGAGCCTGCTACAAAGTGGGAGGCGACAGCACGGCGTGGGGAGGCCATCGAGGGAGGAGGTTGCAGCGTGGTGGAGGCCGCGGCCTGGAGGAGAGACCAAGCTACAACGGAGGATCTGCCAGCTGCAGGACCGGAGCAGTGGTGACTGCGGGAGAAGAGGACCAGCTCCCCAGCACCCAGAGGGGACAGGCTGGAACCCAAAGCGTGCAAGGCCTCAGGCTGCAGGGAATGGCGGGGCCAGACAGCTCACCGGACGACCAGGCTGGCGGGGAAGGGATGCAGGAGCGGGACCCACACCGGAGAGCAGGTCAGTGGGTCCAGTAAGGGGTTTACACCCCAATAAGAACAGGCAGCCACAGGAGTTCACAGACAGCGCCCATGGTGCCCCATGGTGGACCACAGGTCTATCCCTTTGTGACTAACTCCTCAGTAGATGTCCAGAGGTGTTATAGCTGACAAGGAAGATGGATAGGTCTAACATGGGTCACTCTGGAGAATACTGCATTGACTACCAGTGGAACGTTAGAAGAGGTGAGTAGTGAAAGTCAGACTATGAGGGATGTACAGGCAGCTAACCCCCTCGACACACCCACTACATCCAGCAGTGGAAGCTACACCTACCTAGGGGTTACTGCGCCAATGTTCTTCTGTAGTAAAACTGCAGTCACTGGGAGGATGACAGGAGTTATCTACAAAATGGTGGACGAGGAACCAGGAACAATATGGGGGGAAGCCATGCTCTTCCTCCTAATAACACCTAAGAATGGGCTGGTGAGCGAATGCACTGTTTACATGGATTGCCATGGACACAGCCGTTTTCAGTGGTGGTCCATGATATGTAAATACCACAAAGTTCATTTTCATTTGATAATGCCCATTTTCCATGCATAATTGACCTCATCCAAACTTAAAAGCAAAAAATAATCTTATTATGTACACCTGTAATTGTAGATGCAATAAGATTTACTTTTTAGATTTTTTTAAATATATTATTGAAAATTGTAATCACTAGGTTGTTTGTACAGTAATCTCTTTATTTCTGATAGTACTCAATCAAAATCCACTAGTATCTTCCCAATAATGTGTTTTTGCTTTGTAAATCATATAATGAATCTAAATATATTATCTGTTTTTTTGTACAAAACATTTAATATAAAACATACTACTTTATTGTAAGATTCAAGAAAACTGAACATTTAATGTATTTTATGTTTTAAATTTTGTCATGAAATACATTGTATTTATTATTTATGGCTTTTCAACAGTTTTAATGACTTCAGAGATTGGAGAAAAGGTTGTCCCAATATAACAGGGCTCTCATGAATTCCTCTGAGTATTATGTTACTGGTGCTAACAAGTCTCATTTGAATGATGTAAATGTGTCTCTGGGTATTTTATCTCTATGGATTACTTTATTTCTGATCCTGTATTGCTTTCTGTATTTTATCTTTATAGTTGCACAAGACTAATAAATTAACCATTGACGTTTCATCAGTAACATGTAATACACTGTTAATGAATGTAACTAGGTGTTAACTAGGTGTAAAATAACAGAATTTTATCAGTTATACAGGATAAAATAGATCATTAAATGCTACCTAATGGTAGGTCAAACAATGGAAACGTGACATATCAAATATTTATAATGATGATTTATCGATGCATGCAACAGTGTTTAAAATGGATAACAAAAATAAAATGTGTATGGCTGTGAATATGAGTGTACCTGAAGCTTAAAATTAAGTACATCTAAATAAAATAAGCAAAAAATATGATACAAAATTGTATCTCAACTATTTTTTTTATAAGTAAATGGGGATCCTCATAGTGTAATAAAGTTCTAGTGCCGGCAGGGTGTTCTGATATACAGCTAATAAGCAGTTATTTCTGCTGTCTAGGATGCTGGACATAAGTGAAGGCCCACTGGGTCTGGTCTCTACCACTCCCTAAAAATATGAAAACAAAATTGCTGTTCTTCACATGCAGTGAGGCCAATTTGAAGGGTGAGCATACGTCAGTTAGCATCAAGTTTCTTATCGTTATTTACTGTTGTGCAAACTCAGTAAACACAGTTCAAGTTTACTCATGTAACTGCACGCTATCAGAAGGCAAACGCCAACATAACATACTGTACTGTTTATGTGAAAATGTGCATCTTCAACGTGTATAAATCAAGGAGAATGACATTGCGTGACTGATTTCATATCTTTACAAAAAATCCCACTCTTCCCCTCATCCCATCATTCTCATAGCCAGCTCGCTTTTGTCCACTTTTAACCTAATATTTTACAACGATGTCCTCTTCCTTCTTTTCCTTTGACTACTTCTTTTAGCTGTCAGAACAAATGGGTTTATCCCTTCCAGGTAGGTGTTAACAGGAATGAAAGAAGACATTGGCAGTATATAACCCACCTCCTTTTCCTGCCATCTATGTCCAATTTGTAGCTCTACCATTTGGCTTAGCAACTTCTCCCAGGACATAGCCATCCTCAGACTAGAAGGAATTTATGTGTGGCTATCTGGATAACAGTCTAGTCGCTGCTTCAACAGAATATGCATCAAAGCTTCACAGAGACCGAGTACTCCAAGTTCTGCAAAAACATGTGTGGTTAATCAACATTCAAAAAAGCTGCCTTACGCTTAGTTCTCAAGTAAAATACTTAGGTGTCATAATAGATACTGTATATATGTCTATAAAACGCTCCCAAGAAAGAGAGTCGGACTTCTAGGCAGTCCCATGGGCCAAGTTCCATATGAGGCCTCTTCAGTCCTGGCGCAATTCGACCAAGGACGCAATAACCCATATCAAAATGAAAAATCACAGCACAAAACTTTGCTTAGACAAAACATTTAAATGTCATCCAGAAGTTCTAGTCACTACATGTGACACCTTGTCACCATGTGATAAAGTGAAAAACTGTGTACATTGCAAGAAAGGAGAATCTTCTGGCAGACAGCCTGAGCTGAGTAAAATGTCATCTAGGCGAATGGCAACTGAACATTAAAATCTTTCAGACAATTATAGAATGGTGGGGCATTCCCTCTATAGATATTATGGCTGCCAGGCTAAATAATTGGTTTCCAAATTAACTGCTCCAGGTATCGCGGCAGTCAAGCGATACACGTAGACCCCCTCGCGTTAGCATGGGACATCCACCTTGCCCATGGCCTAAATTTACTAAGAGGTGAGATTGCAGTGAGATTGAAAAGTGGGGATGTTGCCCATAGCAAAATCAAGCTCACATTCTCCAGTATGTAAAATGAAACTGATAGCTTGAATCTGATTGGTTGCTATGGGCAACATCCCCACTATGCAATCTCACCGCTTAGTAAATTTAGGCCTATGTGTTCCCACCTATACCACTCATCCCCAAAATATTTAGAAAGATAAGGGAAGGCAGAATGACTGTTATAGCGATCCTACTGTTTTGGCCCAGAAGACCATGGTTCGCTCTGGCCATGAATCTGTGCATTGATTTCCCCTGGAGACTCCCAGTTCCTCAGTATCTCTTAACAAGGGGAAAAATATGTCACCCAAACTCAAACTTGTGAAAACAGGTAGTTTCTACCTTTGACATTAATCAAAAGTTAGTGCTCTTTTCTCTTTGTCACAATCCGCGAAATAGTAAGGAGGAACTCCTGCAAAATCTAGACCTCATGCTCTCTTATATTTTGCCTATTTTGCTGTCTATAAAAGTAGTATAGCCAGATGGATAAGGCTTTGTATTCGGCAAGCATATAAATTAAAGGTTAAACAGGTTCCCTTAGTACAAGCTCACTCCACTAGGTCTATTTCTGCCTCTTGGGCACAAAAAGAACATGTGTTATAAAAGGTCGCAGGATGGTCCTTGATCTATACTTTTACAAAATATTATAAAGTAAATGTTCTGTCCTCTGCGGACACAAGGTTTTGAAGGAGAGTATGGAGTGCCGTAGTATAGGTAGCTCTTTGTATATACTTTTCCACTATTATTGGGCATTGCTTAGTTATGCCCCATTTGTTTAGACTGCTAAAAAGAGGAGTCAAAGTAAAACATATATTTTGGTTACCTGTAAATATTCTTTCCTTTACTACGCCTAGCAGTTACAGGCCAAACCTTTGTTCAATACAAGTCTCTGAAGTCTCTGTTTGTAAGGTTCTTAATGTACCAAATCCCTTTTTAATATCCCCCTATATCCAGTAAACTTATTGTGGATGGTAATTGCTCAAATATAACTCCTTGATAATATACTGATTATATTGGAGAATTTTAGAATTATGTCTAATTATAGAATTACAGATTACAGATTAAATATCAATACATAAGAAAGCTGCAAATTTGAAATATATATAAATAACCCCTGTGGTGTTTGCACTGTAAATGACTGACTGAATTGTGACATTGTTTTTGAAGCGTTATATCCCAGCCCTGGTGTAAATGTCAGTAATCTGTACATACATTTGCATAGTGCCATACCTCCAACATTTGCTGGGGAGAGAGCGAGACAGACATGCCCCACCCCCTGCCCAGACCAAACTCCGTCCCAGCCCAACCAAACCCCACTCCAACTCCACCCAGTCCCAAACTTCGCCCACATGTGGGGGGGTAAGTTTCTGATTTTTTTAATAACAATTAAAAACAAAAATGTAAAAAAAGAAATGTAAAAACTGCACACAAACCCAAAAGAACAGAAAAACAACGAAGGAAGGAAGGTACTGCTAAATTTAGTAATTTTTCCTATAAATTGAATTAGTCAAACTACTAGAGGTACCACTCTAATTTACACAGATTTATGTTGAGGCCAATGGACCTGAGTCATAGTTTTTGGCAGCCACTGGGTCTTTTTAATTCAGAGCTGCACAAAGACAGACGGATTGCAGGGAGAGGGGGATGCCATATGCCCCTCATCCCTGCACTTCTCCGCTTTTGGGAGACTGTCCTGCCCACTTCCCAGTTTGTCCCACTAAGGGGACAAGCCACGAGGTGAATAAGGGTCTCCATTGGAGGGGATCGGTCTGGAGGTGCTTGAATAGAGGTGGGAAATTTGCTTGATATAGGGACTCATATGCAGGCGTGATAAAGACACCCAGATATTTGAGCTTCTGGTGTTGGAGTTTGAATTTAAATTGGGCAACTAATTGGGCCGTCGATGTTGATTTTATAGCCAGATAGATCGCCGTACTCCTCCATGACCCGGAACAAGCTAGGGAAGGAAGTTGTCGGGTGTCGTAAGGTTAGAAGAATGTCATCGTCAAATAGCGACAATTTAGTCCCTGTCACCGACCGTCAGACCATGTATAGTAGGGGTCGACCAGATAACCGCAGCTAGGGGCTTAATAATGAGGGCAAAGATCAGGGGGGAGAGTGGGCACCCTTGCCTTGTGTCATAAGACAGGTTAAAGGAGGCGAGGGATTGCCATTGATCAGCACCTTAGAGTACAGTGACAGGACGCTCGTAAGAAAGTGCCCCAATATGCCAAACTGCCGGAGGGCTTCGGACATGAATGACCAAGAGATCCAGTCGAACGCCTTTTCGGCGTTGAGCCAGAGCACCGCTATCCTAGTCCCCCTAGTGTTCGCAATCTAGATGAGGTCAATGATTCTCCTTGTGTTATCCTGGGCCTGTCTGTCCAACATAAAACCCACCCGCTCAATGGAGGAGATAGGTGCCGAAAAACTTGCGGCTGCATTAGAGATCAGTTTGGGCAGATTAGCCCTGGCCAGGAAGTCACGGATGAGAGTGTGCTGTCGGTCCGGCGAGTTCACTTTATCGCCCCCTGATTTCTGATTAAGCCATTTTAGTTTGGTGGGGTAGATCTTGCAGAAGGGGGTGGGTCAGCATTCGGGTCAGGGTTGGAGGGGTTGGGGCGAGACCCATCCAATGGAGTAGAGCCTTGGCCTCAGAAAGTGTGGACACAGACAGTTGCTGGTTCTGGTGCCAGACGAGCAGATGGAAGGGGAACCCCAAAGGTAGCGGATTTCCTTCCCACGACTTTAGCTGTGACGGCACGCATTTACCATCTTCTAGCCAGGGTAACCAGCGAGAGATCCTGGTAGATGTGGATTTCCGCACCTTCAAAGGTGAGCTTCATGCATGACTGCTTCCTTAGCAGTGAAGTAATGCATGCGGAGGATTACGTCTCAAGGGGAAGCAGAATCTGGCGGTTTGGGCTTCAGCACACGGTGGGCCCTGTCCAGCAAGAGGTGGCCTTCTGGAAGGTCAGGGACTAGCTGGGAGAGGAGCCGCTTGAGGTAGGGGGTGCCGGCGACTGCCGATGCGAAGGGTGTCCACAGACGGGGAGGTGCCGACCGGAAGATGGCAGCAGCTCCCGAACAGTGTCCTGGAGCAGGACCTCAGGCACGGAGGCAGTAGGCCAGATGGTGGAGCACCAGGGAGCACCAAAGGCAGCTCAGAGCCGACTGGGAGGCGAGGGAAGGAGGGAGAGCTGGACTCTGCGGTGAGGAGGCTTGTGACGCTGCAGGCTGGGAGTAGGCCGCAACCGTCGTGAGGCAGGCCACCACCACCGCTGGCAACCGGAGCAGAGCCAAGAGGTGACCAAAGGCAGGTCTGCATGGAGGGGAGTCCAAATAGATGGTTCGCCAAGGGATCTAGCCGCCGGGAGAAGGGAAGATCACCGGGGATTGCAGGAGCTGATGTAAGACGCGACCACTCGCAATGGTGCCAGACCTTGTCCCCCTCTTTTTTTTCTTTTCTTTTAAAATATTTTTTTGTAATAGTGCCCAGTCTGCTGTACGCTCAGCGAGCCACCCTAGGCACCAGCCTGAAGTCACCTAATGGAATATTAGTGATAATGCTGTATACAAATGTATTAAGATTATCTTTAGCAAGTCATGTAGTGAGGCGAGCATTAGCAGATGAGACAAGTTTCCTTATGAATTGCTTGTGTACAGACTAAAGCTGGACATACAATATAAGATAAATTGTTCCAATCGAAAGATTTTTCAAGAGCAAAACCATGTTGAATTGCAGGGTAGGTAAAATGAATGTCAGTGTTTGCATGCAGGGAGAATACTATATTTTTCATTTTGCACACAGATACTGACCAGTGTTACTGTTACACTGTTATTAGACTTTGGTTAGGAAACATCAGCTGTTACCTATAATACTGATTGCAATTCAGTTAGCCTCCCCTGCAATTCAACATGGTTTTGTCCACTCTTGAAAAATCTTTTGATTGGAACAATTTATCTTGTAATATATGGCCAGCTTTAGAATTGAATCTCAAGAATGAAATTGCATCTCATTTACACACTTACCTCTTACTGCAGAACCATGTGTTCTAAACGGTGTGTCATGAGAACGA
Organism: Platyplectrum ornatum; assembly: GCA_016617825.1. Lineage (NCBI taxonomy): Eukaryota > Metazoa > Chordata > Amphibia > Anura > Limnodynastidae > Platyplectrum > Platyplectrum ornatum. Next base: position 11,793 of record JABWIB010002413.1, on the reverse strand, counting down.
AGAGGAGGAGGTACATAATGTACAGTAAGGAAATTTTGATCTGATGCATAAGAGAAAATAATAGTCTTTGTTAAAACATTTGCACCAGATGCAGGTCATCTAAAGAGGATACACTAAAGATTGTATAGATGATCTAATAACTTCTCAGATTTGCCTCAATCTGCTTAATGATGCCATTGTACACACTGCTTTCTAGTCATCTAGTCAATCATTTCATAAGCTACTCAAATACATCTTTGTATACATCTTAGATAATTACATACTTGTATATGACCCTATGCAGAGTTTTGAAAGGTAATCTTTTCACTGAAGACCATGCACCAGTAAACACTAAAGTTTTCTGCAGTTATTGGGGCATCATTGCTCATGTAAAGTTACGAGTTCCTAAATTAAATCAGACAACCAAAGACTGTTTCAGAATTTCATGACAGTACACACTGAAGAGATTTTAGAAACAAAAATCTATTATTGTGTGAATAAAGGGTTATCTGATGAATATCTTTCCAGTATGTACACTCTTCTAATCCTTAGGACTGGCTCCATGACTTGACTTTATCCCTTGCATTATAATTTCAAGTAATATGCTTGATAGAACAGTTATGAAATTGCTGCTGGTGTATTGTGCTGTTGTTAAATATGTAAGTAGATACATATAAATATGTGCAGAAAAAAAGTAAATATTTTTACTGTTTAAATAACTCCTTAGTGTTACATTAGACAGTACATTATTTCATCACTTTCCGAGACAGAGCATTGATTATGTCTTTATTTCGAAGGCTGTATATTAAGGGGTTCAGTATGGGAGTTGCTGCAGTATAAAACACAGAAAATCTGATCAAGTAGTTCTGAGTTACCTGAGGATGGGGTCATATATTTACACATTAAAGAAATATAAATTATGCACAGGACAGTCAGATGACATATACAGGTGGAGAGGCATTTATTTCTACCATTTGCTGACCTAATATGTAAGATGCTAGAAACTATTTTTATATATGACAAAGCATTTAATAAGAAAGGACCAGGTGAAAAAATCCAGACTTCTGTGTATAAAATGACTTGAAATAACCACACAGAACAAGCAATTTTTAATATGGCTTTACAATCACAGTAGAAGTGATGAATCGTATGTGAATGACAAAACGATAGCTGAGAGGCAACACATGTAACCAATAAAGAATTTAAGATTCCAGCCACCCAGATTACACAGACTAGCAGGAAAAGGTTGTTCATGATAGAGTGGTAACATAAATAGGGAAATTTACTAAAGGTCGAGTTTGAATTCTCGCCTGTAATGGTCGTGTTTTGGTACGAGTTTCTGTTTTAAAGCGAGTTTAGTATTCACTGTAGGTCGTGTTTANATAGACTCGCATTAGCCAAACTCGCCCTTCCATGGGCGGCTAAATTTCGCCATTGCGAGTTTTAACCAGGCAAACATACATTTGATAGTATTCACTNTCTGTCGCGTTNNTTTGTAGCTGAAANNTCGCNAGCGAGTTTGCGAAATCTCGCACATGCAAACAGAGGCACTTTTACTATGCGAGTTTGACGAGCACACCATTCACTCATCACACCATGGTTAGGAACCCTATTTAAAAGCGACAGGATGGGTGTGGCT
>JABWIB010002412.1:24088-43052 GCA_016617825.1 Platyplectrum ornatum | reverse complement strand
CTGTATTGTATTGTTGTCACTAGGATGCAGTCTGTATTGTATGAAAGTCACTAGGATGCAATCTGTATTGTATGAAAGTCACTAGGTTGCAGCCTGTATTGTATGAAAGTCACTAGGGTGCAGTCTGTATTGTATGAAAGTCACTAGGGTGCAGTCTGTATTTTATGACAGTCACTAGGGTGCAGTCTGTATTTTATGACAGTCACTAGGGTGCATTCTGTACTGTATGGCAGTCACTAAGGCACAGTCTGTATTGTATGGTGGTTACTAGAAGGCAATCTGTAGTTTTGAAGTTACTAGGATGCAGTCTGTATTGCAAAGCAATCACTACAGTGCAGTCTGTATTGTATGGCTAGACAAACCAAAGGAATATACCCAAATGGAAGTCCTCCTGCATTTCAGGAGATCATGTTGTCTATCCAAATCCACCAAATCTTCACCTACAGACTTATAACCACAATCCTCTGTTCTCCCTCTGATCACCATATACAGGGAATAAACTGTGATAGTGTAAAACATATACAAAAATCTAAAACTAAAAAACTAAAAAATTGTCATCTACTGTAGCCATTTGAATCATAATGCACTTCATCTCAATATATAGATACAAGACATCATTTTGGAGACTACAGATAGAGAAACCCACTCTGCTAAGGATGCCTTACTACTGTGGTGCCAGATGAAGACAGTTGGGTGAGTATAAATGTGTTTCACATCATCAGCATCCATAGCCCATATGATGTCATATGAAATTATAATATAGTGGACACGTGACTTAATTCTATATGATAAACATCTGGGGAACGATATGATAGCATTAACTAATGTGAGAAAGGAGCATCAGAACAGTTGTAGAGTGGGGATGGGGAGATATAACTCTCTTTATATAATATATAAATACATTTATTATTACATTTTTGTACATTTCTATTAGTTGACCTGGCTTTCAAATAATGGGCCAGATGCAGACTTCTGATTTTGATGTTTTGATTGCTTTTTTGCATTGTGCATGAATGTAACCCATGGCTACTGATTGGATCACATTCCCAAACATCCAGACTTAAGATCAATTACGGGCTGCACCCACACTGTTTCGTTTACCAAAATAAATGCAAAAATGCAAGTGCATTTATACTTTACTAACTTGACTCTCAGGATCCTGACTACCTCACCTCTGTATAGCCCAGAATATACTTTACATATCGCGTAACACGCCCTTTTCTGTGTTCAACTTTTCCAAAGCGCAAGCAGTCATATGCAGACATATGCGCCTGTTATCTCTGCCACTTTCCGTGCGCAGTGTAAATTTATGCTGCATTAATACCTAAAAACCAGTCATAATCGCATTTCTGGATCAGATCCTCAGTCGTCAGTGTATGAAGGGAGTGGGGTGTCCTTGCTTGTGCAGGAACCTGAAAACTGCAGGGATCCGAATTCCTTTGCTGCTGTGTTCATCTAAATCAGAGTATAAGCATCCCCTATTAATCCAGACCCCAGAATTCCCTGCATGCATTGGGGCATTTTAAATATGAATACACAGATACAGCGTGACACAAGCCAAGTTATCAAAATCTGTTGCTCAGCAAGTCTGGATCCAGTATCTATTCTGTGTTTATGATGAAAAAAGCACAAGACATACATTTACATAGTTACCAAAACCAAAATACTCACAAGATTGGGGTTAAATAAGTGGAAAATAAAGGCCACCATAAAACAAGTGTGACGAAAAGGGGATGTAGTCTATTTCAAAAAATGTAATTCTACATGGTTGGAATTAGAATTCTACACGGTTGAGTGGATATTGTAGGTGGAGTGATAGATCTCCAATAAACTGGGACAACAGCTGTGGCTGCACTTCCCAAGTATATGAGGAGCGAGTGCTTGAAGGCCTAAGGCGAGCCAGGGTGGAAAAGATGGAACCAGACAAAGCCAGAAAAATGCTTTAAATGCATGGGCCTAAATTTACTAAACTGTGGGATTGGAAAAAGGGGATGTTGCACTTAGCAGATTCAAGCTACATTTTCCAATATGTAAAATTAAATTGAGAGCTTCATTCCCCACTTTTCCAATCCCGCAGTTTAGTAAATTTAGGCCATGGTGTTTCACGTTCTTACCCCATTGAGGGGAAAAGGTCCATCATGTCTAAATGTGTAGGAAGAATGCGTATACAATAAAATAAATGTAGAAGAGACATTAAACAGTATTTTCTGCATTATTATGTCATGAGTGATTAATTATATATATTATCTATGTCATTTTAGGTATCCCAATGTCAATATCACCAATTTCACATCCAGCTGGAAGGACGGGTTAGCTTTCAATGCTCTCATACACAAGCACAGGTATGACAGTGAAGATTTGATTGTGTCCCTTACACCTCTTCTGCTTCATATGAATGAACATTACATTATAAATCTTCTGTTTGTGGTATGACTTAATAAGAGACCCATGAGTGATTGTGATGTCCTCTAGCTGTACTTCCTTTAGCATTAAAATCACAAGGAGCCAGTTATAGTGTAAAGTCACATTATTCTTCCAGTTATCACGTTAGCTGATTTAATATCTCTCCTTATATAAGGTGTCTGCTTTTATCAGCTTAATCAATTATATAGTTTTTTTTGTTTGTTTTTTTTCTATTGTAATTAATAGTAATTAAGAACGTACATATTCTTTCTTTATGTCTGTCTAGCATTAATGCAAGTATTATATATTTCTATAGCTGTTTGGGTATATGAAGAATGTTGCATGTTTTGTCAGTTCCTGGGTTATCAAAGACTGCAAATAACATGTCTATACATGGCAGCTTATATTGGACATCCACTATTCTGGTCCTTTGCACTGTGCAATGCAGCTCACATGAATACTTTACTCTTAGGCCTGAACTGATAAACTTTGAAGAACTGAAGAAATCCAATGCAAAATATAACCTGGAGAATGCATTTAGCGTGGCTAACAGAAAACTTGGCATAACCCAGCTTCTCGATCCAGAGGGTAAGTGGCATTATTTGAAATGAGCAATGCGCCAAGGCAAGCGGATGTATTGGCAGCATTCAGTGACTCGGTAATGCCGACTGTGCTATTAGCAGTGATGTAGATTTTACCCTATAACTCTACATTGTCATTGTGTCTGAGCTGATCACATGTGACTGTGTTATGGCAGACCCTGGAACCCCATAATAATAATAATAATCATGGATCTGTGAGCAGGGGTGTAACTACTAGGGGTGCAATGGCTGTGGCTTAGTGCTCATAGTGCTCAGATTTTGTAATAAATGGTCCTTCCTCCTTCGTACCCCCACTTATAATTGCCTGCTTTGAGCCATGGTGTTCTGCTATGGGGTCTGCCCATCCAGACACAGGTCCGACCTCCTTGTTATGGGGTTTGACTTGTCCACCACTGTGTGTGAGTGATGAAATATGTGGGATTACGCACTATCCATGTCTCCACGTGATCCCTCTGCTTACGATTGACAGGGCTTCCCTTTTTCAACTCCTGTGAATGCAAATGGCACTGGTTGGGAAAACTACATTAATATGCAGATTGTTTGTGCGTCCATTCTATACCATACATGCAATTTAGGAGACTATCTTAACTGAGAATACAATCTTAGGTCATGAATCATTGTGCATTGAATCATTTTACTGGCACATCCGATATTCGCCAGGTAACTGAAGATGTTTTCAGCCACTTCACTGTTATATGGGTCAGGGATGCTATTTTCGTAGGTCTTATATTTTATAATTGAAATGGAATTATATAACTAATTAGTATCACATTGGGACATAGGTCTGTGTAGGAATGAGTATGGGAATATTTTATGTTATGCATTCTATCTAAATGAATAAACCATAATCATGTATTTCTATCATTTTAAACAGCTGCCAAATCCTTCTCCTTGTGTTGTAAGTGCAGGGGAAATAGAATAGCACAACCGAACCAATTATATTATATTTTTTAAGCAAGGGAAATACCCTATTACTGGCAATGCACAATGCTATTCAATCTGCATTCCTCCCTGAGGGAAAGGAGATGAATACGCTCTATATACTGTATATATATTTAATCCTCATCAAGAATTCCTACACAAGTCTATTTTATAAATCTTCATGTCATAGGTAGATTCCATGTTCATTCAACCACCTCTGGCTCATGCCAATTCCTGCATCTGTGTATGGATAAATAAGGACTTTCTCCCTACTGCAATTACCTAATCCTTGCCAATTAGTCATGTTACGAATGCCTAGCCCCCATTATATGCGTGGCATCATTTCAGGTGTCTTATTAAAAGGTAACTATCCCACTAAGACAAGCCATTATACCTGTACTGCACTGTGTGATGTAAGGTACTGTCCAACATTTTTACAGATGTTTTCACTGAAAACCCTGATGAGAAGTCAATCATCACATATGTAGTGGCATTTTATCACTATTTTTCCAAAATGAAGGCTCTGGCTGTGGAAGGGAAAAGAATCAGCAAGGTAAGACATTACTAGTCTATTGTCTGTTTGTACTATGGATCTGATAATGACATATTCTCACATTAAGCAAAATTTGTACCCCAGGGGTGACGACTCTCTGTAAATCACTGCCTCAATCGGTATGATGATTGGGTGGGCTTGATGACAGCAATAGCAAAAGCGATGCATTGCTGTCCAGGGGCCTGGGCTTTACATAAATCACACCCTCTGCCCGACCCCCATGGTGCTAGCCTTTGGCAGAAACCAAATGAGAGTCGGCAACCCTGTTGTTCCCTTGTATGGCATCATTTTCCCTCTTTTTTATTATTTTGGACGTTTCTTTAGCCTTTAAATTCCCAGCATACTAGCAGTCTAGTAAAAGCAACACGTCTGGACATGAAAGCGTATTCATAGATTATACACGATAAATCCGTTCACTAAGAAAGTACAATAGCATGGTAACATACAATGTGACATAAAAGAGTCACATAGCCCATCCACTTTGGAGAACTATATTGGTCCTGGAGCCTATATGACCTTCTAAGATACAGGATAACCTTCTATTTATCCCAAGCATGTTTAAATTGTTCTACTGGGCTAGACTCTACCGCCTCCCACTTATTAACTACCCCAGGTTTGTGAAATAGATGGCATTGAACTAAGAGGCTGCACCGCTGTATGTTACTCCATGAAGCATGAAGCACTAAGTGCTAATTTTCTGTAACGGTATCTCCTCGCATTTGTGCTTGCTGGTGGATATTGCTGGCCGGTCACCATCATCAAGTCATGTAATATTGTGGCATCTTGTGAGGCTCTGGCAGCAACCTATAGATTAAGAATGTTTAGCATACATAAAGAGATACTGCTAATAATGTAAGATGTGATAATGTTACCTATATTTTTGTAAAGGTTCTGGATAAAGTTAGTGAAATAGATAAGATGAGATATGAATATGAGAGACTGACTTCAGACCTGCTGACATGGATTGAGCAAACCATCCTCTCGCTTACAAATGCGAAATTTGCTAATACTCTGGAGGGTGTACAGAAGCAGCTGGAATCCTTCAGTGATTACAGAACTAAACTGAAACCACCAAAGTGAGTAATGTTCTTGTATTTATTACTCCTTAGCAGGTAAGCTCTCTCAAGCAGGGACCCCCACCCTCCTGTTATCCATCTCAACCTGCCTCCATCTCCTCCCTCCTGTCTTTCTTCAGTGTAATACATTACATACATACACTTCCCGACCCTCTTAGTTTTTACTCATGCTATGTATGTATTCCATATAACTGCAATCTGTGGCATTACACCCCATGCTCAGGGGCATATCTACAAATGGCTGGGCCATATATATATATATACACACAGAAACAGGGCCCCAAACTGGTATAAAAGCGGGGTTCCATTGAAAAGTTTTCTACTGGTATATATATATATATATATATATATATATATATATATATATATATATAATGGTGGACCAAAACTCCCCTCACCCTAAAGAACATATTTCCAGCTGCTGCTCCCAGTAATGTGTGACACTGCACATTACATCATGATGTCACGTCAGCGATGCGCCACAGCGATATGCATTACTGGGATCAGATCCCTTAAAGTGAACCTGTTTGAGAAATTCGGTTCCCACTTAGTCTAGACTGCAGGGAGTACTAGGGGGCCCGAGGCCTCATATCAGCCGATACGGTGGTCAGCCATGTCGGTAGCTCTGCCACTGTCCATGCATGCTATTGTTACACTGTAACCTATGCTATATGTGGTTCTTTATCAATAAACGTCAATAATAATAATTTATAAAGTATGCTAATTGTTTTCTTACTGATCACAAGAGTGATTAATATATTGCATAACATCCAGAAAGCAGAAATCATGTGAAATGAACACAGCTTTCATAATCTAAGCTGCATGACGTTTTCCTTCAATTTCCACATTCATGATATTGTAGTACTGTAAATGATTTTGTCTAATTTAAATAATTATACTGTGGATCATGACCGGCTGGAGTAGATCCCAATAATTAAAATAAAACTTTGTAACATATATGCTGTATGTCAGAGATGGTCCATCTGTGGCACTCCAGGGCCTAAATCATACCTCCCAACAAGCCCTAATAGTCCTAGTTTAGCAATTAAAGTATGAGCGGTGCACAGTCCAGAGTGATAACACCATGTGACAAAACACAACACAAAAAGGAATTTCATTTTGAAGGCATGTTTGTATTGCTGGTTCATCCAGGGCCGGTGCTACCATTAGGCCATCTTAGGTGATCCCCTAGAGCGCTGGGCCCAGGGGGTGGCAAAAGAACCCCCTCACTACCCCCATTTATATTATAAATTATAACCCGACATGTACATAATTAACCAGCCTTGGAGGGCGTCTACTGCTCCTCTACAGAATGGCATCGCCCTCTCACCTATGTGAATTGGATTGGGTGGGGGGGCTTGGATGCTTGGGGGGCTGTGCTAGGGCTGGGGTACCACCTGGGTGGCCAGAGACCTAGCACCATGCCAGGGTTCATCAGACGATCATATCTATATTATAATGGGTTTGATTCACAGGTGTAAAGACAAGATGGAACTAGAGGCTCTTCTGTTCTCTATCCAGTCCAGAATGAGAGAGAATAAACAGAAAGTGTATGTACCTCGGGATGGCCAGCTGGTGTGTGACATCAACAGGGTAAGACACTATACAATGAATACAATTTATTAAACGTTTGGGGATATAAGGCGGAAATGTCTTAAGCTTTTTTCTACTCCTGTCCACTGTAATATTTACAGTATTGGTTTGAAGTGTGCAGATTATGTCCAACACAGATAATTGAATGGTCCCCTATTATGCATTATTAGTCAAATATCCCATAACACAACTATTCCATTTTCTTTATCAATACATTTTTGTTTCCTCTAAATCAGATTTGTGTTCATTGCTGTGGCAATAACTGGAACCAGCCATATTGAACATTGAATGTATGTGCTCTCTGTGCTAATGACATTACTGTTGCTCTGCATTACAGGCATGGGGCCGTCTTGAGAAGGCAGAACATGAATATGAGACGGCCTTGAGGAATGAGCTGATTCGACAGGAGAAGCTTAAACAGTTGGCAAAACGTTTTGATCATAAAGCTAAAATGAGAGAGGAGTGGGTGTTCGAAAACCAGCAACTCATTTCACAGGTAAATAGCTGCAGCTCTTGCAGTAAGTAGTCTTTCAGGGGCCGATTCAATCCCACGCAAAGACAGGAAAAAACACAAAGTGCGCTTTTTCTCATCTATTACGGACTGAAGCCTCGCATCTTTTTATACGTGGCTCAATTCGAGCTAAAAAGCACACTTTTACCTGTAACATTGTGCCTTAAGGATTGAATCGGCCCTATAGTATGATTTATGTGGCCAACAAAATACAAAATGACTATTATTTCCTATATCGTGTGCTATATAGGAATGTTATTTATTTCACATGATTAAATAGTAATAGTAATAATAGTAGTAGTAATAATAATAGGAAAACAAAACTGCCCTGTACAGAGCTGAGGTCGGAGTGGACTTTTAGAAATGGGTTTATGCAGTGGTGGGATTCAGCCAGTTCTAACAGGGTCTATAGAACCTGTACATAATAAAGGTATCAGTTCTTAGAACCGCTTGTTAATGGGTAGAGATGTGTGGATTAGTTTAATGAAAACCAATACAGGGGGATATACCAAGCACAATATAGGGTATACACCATGGACAATACAGGGGGATACATTGGTTAGCATTATGGTTTTTTTCTAAAACAATTCAATTTTGGCCCGATCACCGCTGGAAAAAGGATGATGGTGAAATCAGGGCGGGTTTTATGTAGAGCCATGGGACATTTATTTGAATCCCACCACTGGGTTTATGGCATGAATGGTCTACCTACAGCAGTACAGGTGTTGGGAAAACTGCAACTCTCAGCTTGTGCCAAAGACATCAGTATTCCAGACTGCTGGAATACTGCATGATGGCAGTGTTTAACGCTATATAGGACTATATTTACTAAATTACAAAAAAGGAAAAGTAGCGATATTGTCCACAGATAACATACTAGATAATGTCAGGTAGATTCTGATTGGTTGCTATGGGCAACATCTCCATAAAATATCTGTAAATACAGCTCTATGTTTGTGATGATAATATCCTAATGTAAAGCTATCTGAACAGTATATCTAGACTGGAAGTGACATTTTTACATTATATTTTTTTTAATTGATTTAAATAATTCTTATTTTCATTGATGTTTGATACAAATATTCTTTGATACAGGACAATTTTGGCTGTGATTTACCTTCTGTGGAGGCAGCTGAGAAGAAACATGAGGCTATTAAGACAGACATCCTTGCCTATGAAGGGCGCGTTCAAGCATTAGTCAATGTAGCAAAAGAGCTGGAAAACGAGAGATACCATGACATAGCCAGGATTAACGCTAGAAAAGACAACATCTTACGCCTCTGGCAAAGCCTCTTACAACGCTTGAATGATCGGCGCCAAAGGCTCAACATGAATCTTGAGCTTCAAACCTTGTTCCAGGACATGCTACATACTGTTACCTGGATGGATGAAGTTAAGGTAAACATATTGTGTTACTTGCCGGGTTAGTGTTACAACCCTTTAATGATGGGAAGTGAATTTGAATTCATATTTTGCATCTTGTAGAATGGACTTTTGTCAGTGGGATTTGGGAAACACCTCAATGAAGTAGAATATTTACTCCAAAAACACACATTGATTGAAGCTGATATAAAGGCTCAGGATGACAAAGTGAAGTCCTATAAAACAGCTATGCAGAAGTTTGCCGCTGGAGAAGGTAGGTGAAAAACACGTGGTTTATAAAAAGTAAAGTAAAAAAAATCTTAGTGGCAGAAATGTGGTCTAACAAACTATGTATCAGAATAATGTGTTTTACAAAAAATGTAATTGGAATTTGTTAGGGTGGAAATGGGCCCTTTACCAGCACAGGGGACATTTAATTGTAAACCACACCCAATGGTAATTTATGTGCATGGGTCATAACTGTACCTTCAGTTAAATGGAAAGACACTTGTTTATTAATGGGGGGCTGGATGCAGACTATGGAAAACATGCACTCAATTTTTCAAGCTCTACATAAAATGTGTAACATAAGCAAATTGCGTAGTTTGTTCATGTATACGCTAATTGGGGACACTGGGGACAGGGCCGGCAACAGAATTCTTGGGGCCCCGGTACACTCAGATTTTTTGGGGCCCCCCTCAGTAGTGATAACACTAGTAACAGGGCTCCCTCAAGCTTGGGGCCCGTCACAGCTGTCCCCCTTGTCCCTCGCTGTTGCCGGCCCTGACTGGGGATGGAGGGAGGAGGCGTTTTATATGTACAGTAAGGGATGGCTTCAGCCCTTATGTACAATCCAGTCTTCCGCACCGCCTTGTTTTTAAGTAAAAGCTCAGTTCAGTACACACCCTCTCCCGCCATTGCCCCCTTTCCTGCTGATTAGGTCCTCATGTTAAATTGCTAATAAGTGAAAACATTCTATTTAAATACGACTGAATATTTATATATCCCTGCATTTTGTAGGATACAAGCCTTGTAACCCACAGATGATTAAAGATCGTGTTCACCACCTTGAACTTTGTTACGAAGATCTTGTTGCCCTGGCAGCCCAACGTAAGGCCCAGCTACAGCAGTGCCGATGTATGTGGAAATTCTTTGGAGACATGGACGAAATAGAAAGATGGATAAAAGAGAAAGAACAAATTTATACTTCTATGGACTTTGGAAAAGATCTTACTACAATATCAATCCTTCAAAGAAAACACAAGGCTTTCGAAGATGAACTCAAAGGTTTTGAAGCTAATTTGCAACAGGCCATCAAAGAAGGTGAAACCTTGATTGCAAGCAAACACTATGCGGCACCTAAGATCCAGGAAAAAATTCAGATTGTCGAAGAAGAATGGACACAGCTGAAAGAACTGGCTGCCTTCCGGTACAAAGTTTTACGGGACACTGAAAACTTTTTCCAGTTTCAGGTTGATGCGGATGATCTAGCTACCAGGTTGCAGGAAACATACCAGATTATGCAGACGGATGACATTGGTCATGATGAATATTCCACCAATGTGCTCATAAAGAAACATAAAGAACTTCTAGATGATATTATGTTAAATAGGAAAGTACTGGAAGGCCTTAACTACCAGGTTCAACATTTTCCAGAAGAATACCAAACGTCCCCTGAAATAGATAGCCATCTTCAAAAACTGAAAGGTCTCTACTCAGATCTGGCCTCTCTAGCTGACCTGCGTTCTCAAAAGCTTCAAGATAATCTCGGATATTACAAACTCCTGGGAGAAATAGATGCCTGTGAAATGTGGATGAATGAGAAAGAAAAGTGGCTGGAAAAGATGGTCATACCTGACTCCCTGGAAGACATGGGTGTTGTTCAACATAGGTGAGGCTTTCATTTTGTATTGTATATGTTTTAATGTTAGACTTGTCTAAGATGAGTTGGGAGCACTGTGAACATTCATAGGAACTTTTTACCCCAAGGACTCTATGGAGGACACAGTCTGCCACTAAGGAAAGGGTTCTTTACAGTAAGGGGAGACAATATATGGATTTTACTGCCAAGGAAGATTGTGATGGCAGATTCCATAGATATATTTAAGAAACTGTTAGACGATTTTTTTGAGAAAAAGTTATCCATGATTAGCACCATTAAGTATAATCAGGGCCACCATCAGGGGGTGACAGCCGTTCCTACAGTCCCGGGCCCAGACGACCACCCCCCAAACCCCCGGCAGTGGCCGGTGCCCTGTACTGGTGTGCCAGCCGCTGCCAGCAGCCTGCCTGAAATGAGTTCACCGCCAGTACAGGGGCCACTGTCTCCTAAAGGCTCGACAGCCTCCTGCAGTGGGGGGCCCGGCCTTTGTGAGTCCCGGGCCTGGGTGATCCTGGTGGCGGCCCTGAGTATAATTATACTTAGTCAGAAGAGAGTTTATACATAATAAACCAAATTGGCTGTTGCTTCACCTGGATTAACTTCACTTATTATATTAGGATCACAGGAGATCCAATTAGGTTGAACTGGATGGACTGGTGTCTTTTTTCAGCCTCCTCAACTATGTTACTATGTTAAATGTCCACATTAATAAAGAATGTATTATCATTATTGTCATGAAACTATATTGGTGTTCTTCAACAGGCTTTTTCTCTTTTAAAGATGACAAAAGCAAATATACATTACTACAGTTATGTGTTACCCTTACCCGAGGTGTATTCCGATTTCAATCAAACAAAAGTCATGGGGCTGTTCTGTTATAGACCCCCTTTAATGATTCATAATTAACTGCAGATATTTGACAAATGATTCAACAATTATTATATATATACTTTTTGAATCAATATATCTCCTTTTCTAGATTCAATTCTCTGGATCAAGAAATTAATACCTTGGGTTCCCAAATACAGAATGTGAACAGTGCATCTGACGCTCTCTTTGAAAGTGGACATCCAAACAAAATGCAAGTGAAGCAGGCTCAAGACCACATGAACACCAGGTGATGAAGGAATAATATTAAAGAGTTAAGGAAATTGTAAATGTCACTAACTTTTTAGTGTGTGAAATATTTGCTGCATAAAATAGTTTTCCATTAACTTGAAACATCACTGAAAGAAACATTTATTATTGTTTGATACGCAGGTGGACAGACTTTCAAGCAATGCTAGCACAAAAGAGAAAAGGTGTTGATTCTGCCCTTGGAATTTACAATTATGGTGTGGAGTGTGAGGAAACCAGGAACAGGATACTGGAGAAGATCAAGGTGGTGGATTCCATTCAGGACCTTGGAGATGACCTTGCTTCTGTCATGTCTATCCAGAGGAAACTTTATAGTATTGAGAGAGACCTTGCAACTATTGAGACTAAACTCATAAGTCTACAAGAAGAAGCAAAGAAACTGGCCGATGAGAATCCAGATCAAGCCCAAGATATTTTTGACAAATTGATCGAGATAAATAAAGTCTGGCAGGAGTTGCAGAACGCACTGCAAAACCAAGAGGACTCATTGGGGGAAAGCAGCAAGCTGCAAAAACTGTTAGTTGATATGTTAGATTTTGAGACTTGGCTCTACAGAGCTCAGCAGGCCACAGCTTCAGAAGATACACCCACAACCCTGAAAGAAGCAGAACACCTATACAATAACCACCTAGCACTTAAAAAGGACATGGAGAACCATGAATCTGATTTCTATGAGGTTGTTGAAGCAGGCAACAATGCTACTGTTGGACAAACTGACCCTCAGTACCAAGAGCTCGGCCAAAGAGTAAAAGACATAGAAGTTGGTTGGGGGGATCTGCACAAGATGTGGGACAACCGAGAAACTTTTCTTAAGCAATGCCTTGAGTTCCAGAGGTTCTTGAGTAACGCGAAACAGTCTGAAACTATATTGAACAACCAGGTAATTTTTTAATGATTTACATAAATGATGGACCTATTATTATTCTTATTATTAATAATAATATTAATGTTTAGTTTTAAGGCACCACATGGTTTCCATAGTACCATACAACTGGTAACAAGACAACAAGCATAGGCAGAGATGAAGTCATTACCAGAGGGGTTACATAGTGATTACATAGAGGTGGGAAATAATGTGAGCTGGTGTGGGATGTGAAATGACATGGAGTGCAAACGGAAAGAATTTCTGCTAGTTCAATTACAATGGAGTATATGGTTTTTTACAAGGGAAGGAGAAGGGGGAAGGAGGTTTGCTCAGGGTTAGGAGGATAACAGGAGGGTGGGTGTCCCTGCTCTTGTGAGCTTACATGCTAAGGGAAGGGGAAGACAGTACAGATGTACACTGTGGAAAGAAATTAGGTGAGGAAGTGGAATGAAGAGTGGAAATTACGGTAGGTGAGGTAGGTCAAGATATGGAGGATTTTGGATAGCATGATAGGTTGGGGTAGGTCATTACAGTCAAGAGGGGCAGCACGGGAGAAGTCCTGGAAGATAACGGAGGATGTATCATCTCAGATGCATCTAATACTTATGGCTGTTTGCCTATTGGTGCCAGTCAAGTAAAGGAAGTGTTCATTAAATGAATACACTTAGACATGATGCACGTGCTTCATCCAGGACCTAAATTTTTATTTTAGTAATGCATGCATTGGACAATACTTTTCAGAGGATGCTTAAATATGGCTTGTTTATAATCTAAAGTAAGATTTTCTGGAAGCTTTTGCTTGTTTACTGCCTGATATTGATGATAATTAGACATGTATCAAGTGTTAGGTAAGACATTTTCATATTTACCAATTCTTCTTCTTTTGTAGGAATACATTCTTGCTCAAACGGAATTGCCTACTACACTTCAAGCATCACAAAACAGACTGAAGAAACATGAGGACTTTTTGGATACTATGAAAATGAATGAAGAAAAAATCATTGGTACTATAGAAAATGCTAATATACTGAGTGAAGAGAGAAACATTTTTGCAGACCGAGCTTTGGAGAAAGCTGCTTCAGTGCATAATAGGTATTTATGTAAAGTGTTTACTTATCAAATACAGAAAGGACCAGATCCCCCTGATTATATTCTTGTTTACCACAGATTCCAGTGCGTTCCAGTGATTACAGTCCTTCTCTTATGTTCTCATACTTCCCCTGCCTTATTAACCATCTTCCCCCCTTTGCTTCTCTTTAAATCTGTTTTGAGTGTCCATCTTCCTAGACATTCTTAATGTAGCCTATTGCTTTCTTATAACATGTGGTTACGATGTATGTATTTTGTATCGTTCTATCATCCTTTTTGAATGAACTAGTAATTTACATTTATAGATAAGAGAACAATTACTCCAAAGCACAAAATAAATAACTTGACAATATAGAACGACTAACAGAAAATTCCAGGACTTCTTGTCTTATGTTTTACTTTATAAATGTAACATACTAGCAAAGTATATTTGTTCATATTATTTTTTCCATTCAGATACGCAGTGAATGTTGATAAGGCAAATCAGTTCTCTCTTGTACTGAGGGACCATGTGGAACTTCAGGATTTCTTGGAAAACTGTGATGAGGTAAGTTAATGGTGACATGCAGATGTTCACTATTTAGGTTACCATTATATGGTGTAGTTATCATACTTTTGATATATATGTAAACTTAGGTAATCATTTTATGGACAGGCTATAGCTGTATGTGTGTATGCTTCTGTATTCTTGGGATCCTATCAGCAGTGATTGATCTTTTTTTTTTTTAACTCAAGTTAGCAAGTCAGGAAGTACATACAACATACGTGTAACATTGCATAGAAACTGATAGTTGAGTTCTCTATAGAGGAGTAATACATCATACAAGGTGTTCACATTCCATATGCTATCTGGTTGTATGTGACCAGTGGTATTCACATAGTGTAGTGGTATGCGCTCCCTGTTACTTGTAATGTTAATCTGTACAATGATTGGTTTATGGATTGCTTGTATAAACTATAGATAGCAATGACTGCACTTAAATGCTTTTCCAGCAGTCACTATGCACCATGGTTACATATTGCCTGTTTTCCCAGCTTCTTATTTATGTAAGTGAAGAAAGAGGTGGCATATTATACAGTAATTCTTTATTTATCATATTACTGGTCACTACCCTGTCAATCATCTGGCTTGCTAAGCTTAGTGTTAGCATGTGAACTATTAATAACATATTGCTAGTGCAATGGATGAGAGTTGGAGACACAGTTTATCTCTCCCTATTTGTCACTTTATGTGTATCATATATAGCTTTGTGAACTGCTTTGTGAACTATTTTCGGCTCTATACACCACCACAATGTATTTGAAATGAGTACCTGCAGACTCTCAGCTTTAATTTGAGGGTATTTATATCCAAATTAGGTGACCGATATATGAATTACACTGGTTTCTATATGTGCCTTCCACTTGTTAAGGGACCAAAAGTAATTGAAACTATCGGTTTAAAAGCCATTTCATGGACATGTATATGCTATTCCCTTGTTATTTCATCATCAATTAAGCAGGTAAAAGGTCTGGAGGTGATTCTATGTGTGACATTTGCATTTGGAATCTGTTGCTGCCGACTCTCAATTTGAGACCCACAGAGCAAACCCATCAGAGAGATAGCAAAAATATCAGGTGTGGCTGTGGGGGATGACAAATGACATAAGAATTGTTTTACTTGATACACTGAAGAGAAATTGCCTCAAGAACAAGCAGAATGTGGGGACATTTGCAGTGGAGGCCTGGCAGAAAATCACCAGGGATGAACGAAGCATCTGGTGATATCTATGCTCCAGACTTAATGGGGAGCGTTGGTATTATCTAAAGAGCAGGGTTTAGTTTGAAATAGGTCTGTTGCACTGGTGACTGCATCCCACCATTCTTATCTACCATTCTTAGTCACCAGAATCAGGTCTAAGATGCTGTGAAAGACATAAAGACACACAATAAGCTATTGACGGCAGAATGGTATATAAATATAATTTTTTATCCTAAATAAATATTTTTATTCATATTTCAGTTGACTCTGTGGATCAATGAAAAAATGCTAACAGCTCAGGATACGTCATATGAAGAAGCACATAATTTGCACAGCAAGTGGTTAAAACACCAAGCTTTCAGAGCCGAAATTGATTCCAACAAGGAGAGGCTACAGAGGCTTGATAAGGTAACTGTTTCAGTTTATATGTTGTAGATGTTTTGGCCTTACTTGTTACACGTTGCTCTTTAAGCCTCCAGATGATTTAGGGTATGTATCCTTCCATATCTGAATTCACGAACTAAAACAGACCATGGTTTCTTGCAAGTACAAATGTAATAAATTGTAGTAATGTTTATAATGGGAATGTATTACAAGTGTGGCCATTAATACGACTGAGATGTAGGACTGGGGAGTTTTGCATGGGGATCTGGAGATCACATCACTGACCACAGTATTTTACAGTAAACAGTTTAATTGAAAGATGAAACTGTATATTTGATGCAAATTTCCTAAAAACAAGGCAAATCATTGTGGGAAGTGGGAAGTATAAAAGTAGGGGTAACATTCTCTTATAGCGTAGTTGTATTTACTGTACCAAACCACCATTAATATATTCAGACAGGATTCAGGCTTATGGGCATCTGTGAATATCAGGTCTTCCATATCCAGAGAAGCATGTGAGCACTCCACTAACCACTTCAGATTCGATAATCGACTTCAGAGAGTCATTCCACCTTGTGCAAATACTGGTGGATTAGACATCTGAAACAGTATGCAGTGTGTTAGTACCCACAGAATACAAAAATGGATGGAATACTTTCTAAACATCTGAAACCAGGAGCCTGGATCCTCTTATAAAGCATTTTTTGGATGTTTGAATTTACAATCTTTAGTAAAAGATACAGTCCACATTTACATTTTCTCTATTTCCAGGAGGAAAAGCAGTTGGCACAGGAAAAACCACAGTTTGAGCCAATAATATCTGGGAAAGTCAGCGCCTTACATGAGCAGTGGAATGAACTGGAGGCTACTACCCTGAAGAAGGAGCAGTCTCTGTTTGATGCCCACCGCTCTGAGCTGTATGAGCAGAGGTTTGCAGACATATCCAAGTGGATAAATGACATGGAGCAGCAGGTGGCTTCTGACGACTACGGGAAGGACTTGACAAGTGTTAATATTCTCCTCAATAAGCACAAGGTAATTTCACAGTTGTATACTGTACACAGACGTCTGCATGCGTTTTAATGCATTTATACTAATTACACTGACATGGTCATTGTTTTGTCTATATCTAAGTGGTCTCAATGTGGCCTATTTATTATAATCCATTTCTGTTTAATTTTTTCTACACTGTATTCACTAAAGTTGTGTTTCTATGTCTAGTAGTGATGGGTAGTTCAAGAAAAAATTGTTCAAATAAAATAATCTTTTAATTTCATTTAGTTCACTGACCTCTTACTGCCAGTTGTATGTTACTTAATCAAAACTTCTGAACCATTGGCACTGCTGAGCTCAGATTCCTGAACAGCACACAAGCCAAATGAACTAGAAGTGCAGAATGAACTAGAAGTGCAGAATGAACTAGAAAAGCCAAAGGAACTACAAGTGCAGAATGAACTAGATGAAATAATCTTTTAAACTAATCTCTGAGCAGATTTGCCGAAGGCACTGAGCAGATTTGCATTAGACTCTGAGCAGGGCCAGATCAACACGGACAACAGGGACAAATCAACACGGACCTGGGGCTTAACATTTTCAAGGGCCCATTGCTGTGTGTATGACGAGAATTGTGTGAGATGATAAATTATATGTGTGCCCATTTATTCATCACAATTCATCATCCTCTATTACACTTAGTGCATTGCAGTGTTGTGCTGCTGTGCAAGAGAGTACATATTTCACATTATCCTCATGCATTTCAATGGAAGGACTGAAGATTGGCTGCATGTGTGGACCTTTTTTCAGATGGAGGCCTGGGGCTATAGTCCAATTCGCCTCATTGTTAATATGGCAGATTTGCAGACAGTGTCACATAGTGCACCTGATCAGACTTAGATCAGACTCATAATTTATTTAGACAGTTCTCTGTATCACAGTATTTCCCAAGTTACTTCATCCTCCTGCGAGAGTACTGCTCCTAATGACAAATCAGAACATGACTAAGTATAGCTACTGCTTCACATGGATGTAGTAAACCATAACTCTTTATTTGAATTATATATCTGCAGAGGATTGAAGATCAAATAGATCAGAAGAAGAAGGAAATGGATGAAGTTGTACCAGATGCACCATTACTTGATAAGGAAGATGAAAAGGAACAAAATATTAAAGTACGCTTCCTGCAACTTCAAGCACCAATTCAAGAAAGAAAGAGAAGGCTGCAATCATCAAAGCAAGTTCACCAACTGCATCGGGACTTGGCTGATGAAATTGTAAGTCTCCTTTCTCTGGGTACTTAGGGAATGGTTGGTAATTAGCTATATAAATACATTTGATCAATTCCACATTCATAAATGGCCCATGCTATAATTAGTTGAGGGAAACGTCTGCATGTTTCCTACAGTTGTTATCACTGATTTTCCTATGTTACAGTATAATTAGAAATGATTACCATAACAAATGACAAAGAGTTAAGATCTTCATCTCAGTCTTATTTAAATGTTTAATAATATTTACGTATGCTTTTGTTTAGGAGGAACAGATTTAGTTTGATGGAGAATATACCTTTATTAAACATTATTTGTTCTTTCAACTGCACTAGAAAAATCAACCTGGTTGCTCTTTTTGGGCCAGATTCAGATTTACACTCTCATGACTTACACTCTCATGGGTAAAACCATTTTGAATTGCAGGGGAGGTAAATGTCATTAGTTGCAATCAGTATTAGAGCTGAGATGATGTTCCCAGCACAAGTGTAATAACAATGTAACAGTAATGCTGGTCAGTATCTGTGTGCAACATGCAACAATAAAGTATTCTCCCTGCATGCACACACTGACATTCATTT
>JABWIB010002412.1:0-14280 GCA_016617825.1 Platyplectrum ornatum | reverse complement strand
TTGCATGTTGCACACAGATACTGACCAGTGTTACAGTTACACTGTTATTAGACTGGAAATATCATCAACTTACCTCCCCTGCAATTCAACATGGTTTTGCCCACTCTTGCCTAAAGTTGGTTGATTGGAACAATTTATTGCATAGTGTATGGCCAGCTATACTTTGCTGGATCTGTGGTAGTTTATATTCCTGTTACATGTGACTGAATTATACAGCACTGTCCAATTTTACCACAAAATCTGGCTGCTCCATTGTACAATAAATAGCATTTACCCCTATGTATCAATGCCCAATCTCCTATGGAATGTAAACTTTCGGGCAGGGCCCCCTTCCCCACCCATTATGTCTATTACTTTTATTATTTGTTTTTAGTGCTAATTGATTATCTGCTGTTGTTTTTTCTTCATACGGTGAATAATTACTAATAGTTACTAGTGCAGTATTCTACATGACCTTTTTTGTATTTACTAGGACTATAAATAAGCAGCTCTATATATTGTAGTACAGAGGCTTTATTATACATTTGACCCTATTATAGAGCAGGGTTGCAGACTCCTGTATTTATGGCATTTCACCCGGGTCCCAGGAGAATTGCCGTCTCTCACGGGATCTGGGCTGTGGCAGTGATTTCATGTAATGCTATAAATGTTTTTATTTTTATTTTTCAGCATATATGTGTGTTTGTGCAGCTGAGTATGAATCTAGTGAGCACGACTGACATTTTTAGGACTGTGTCAAAACACTTGTATTAAAAATAAATCACATTTATGCACTTTAGAGATACATAGTACAAAAATAGAAACAAATTAAAGAGCTGGCACATATTATGTTGTTTTATGTTGTTTTACAATGTTGTAGCAGCTCTGGACGGGTGCCAGTGTTTATTACCCTGGTGTTTTTCCTTTTTCAGTTGGAATTATTGGAAATACGTAAATATCAAGAAGCTAAGAGCTTACAAATGGCTCTGTCTGCAGATGTTGAAACCAGAGAGGTCCAGGCAGAAATACAGTAAGATTGACACCTGCTTATACACAGTGGATTTCATATTACTTTGGAAATGATAAAACAGAGGATAACTGGTTAACTTATATCATTGCACACAGCATCAGGGAAGCAAATGATACCTGTTCTTACCACCTGTTTACATAGTGTTCCACCTCCATCGTGATTTCCATATATATATATATATATATATATATATATATATATATATATATTCTTTATTTATGGTTCGTCAATATAAACAGCAAACGGCAATAAATAATGGTATACAGCGTCACTAGTAATAGCACCATTTCCATCTTGATTTTAACAGTAATATGCAAAACTATGGACTGTAAGTGATCAAATTATGACTTAGACAAGAGTCTGAATATCTTCTGTATTCATTCAAACACCTTCCTCTGATACTATAGGAATTAGAAGCTTCAGCAAAACAGATGCAGCAAACTCCACCAAATCCAGAGGGTAGATTTAAAATTGTGGTGATTTAGCCTCAATTTTTTATGTCAAAAGCAAATATTTATTAATGTGTGTTAATGCTGCAATTAAAAACACTAACATATGTAGATTGCTAAATTACCAAACTGATGTTTTTCCCTGTAAAAGGCAGTCCATTAAAAAAGCCTGATATGGGGCTGTTTGAGCACATTACCCCTTTGTAAATGTTGCCCCAGTAGTAAAACTTGTAATTGGAGTTAGAAATGATTTTTCCTGTCATTCATGTAGTTTGGAGATTTGACACATAAATTACGATAAACCTTTTTTACAAAGATGGTAGAATTGGTTTATATAAATGAAAACCATTAGCTTTATATTATTCTATTATTAAATTGTTCATCAAAGTCTGACCAATATAAATCCATTCATTTAATGTACGTTTTTTTTCCTAGTGTCCATCCAAAAGAGGACATCGATGACTTAGTTCCAGACAGCCAGACATTTGAACTATCTATAGAGGTGAGATGATGCAGCTTATAAATGTGTCGCTTTATGCATTTCATATATTTCTTGCCTTAACTTATACTAAGGGGCCGATTCAATCCGTTAGGCGCGATGTTTTCCTGCCTTACGCTATTTGCACTTCGCGCTTTTTCCCGTCTTCGTGCGGGATTGAATCGGGCTGTAAATACTTATTTTAGAAGTGAGGTTGCGGACAGGGACACAAATTTGGTTCTAAGTGTAGATCTAGACAATTATTACCAATTTGAGTTAATTATTATATATTTTTTTAATGTCGTGTTGCAGACAACAGAGGTTAAAGAACCAGAACTGCTAAGCCCACAGGAAGTGGTAGAAGAGACCCAGGAAAGCGAGTGGAAGACCACACAGGACCAGCCTGAGACTGAATACACAGAGAGAACAGAGTATAGTGTATTGCAACCAACTGTGATTGTGACAGAAGATGTCTCCACTCTCCCAGCAGCGGTAGCTAGTTCTGATAGTGTCCAAATGGAGGGATTTCTGCAAAGAAAACATGACCTAGAAGGATCACCGAAGAAAGCACAAAACAGGTAAGTGATTACTCACAATGAGGACAAAGAGTTAATTATCTCTAAGAATGTTTATTTCTTTCCTATTTTCTTTATTCATTGTGTTTACTGTTCATGCCTTACCAGTAGTTGTATGTGGCACCAAAAATCTTCCTAGTGTGTGGCAAGATCTATTTTTCCAATGGCAATAAAACCCCAGAACAACACTAATGCCCGAATATCTGATTGGATGAAAATGACGATTAATAATGATTTTTAATCAGTGTCTGGTGTCCTGCATGCCCAGCGCTACAGACCACTAGACACTGATAAAAAAGTGTGAGAAAAAATAAAAATACTTACCAGAGTCGCAGTGCAGAACATCCACAGCTGACAGAGGAGAGGTAAGTATGAATAAGGAGAGATAAGTCCTGTGCCTGTCCCCAGAGGGAAATTGTCACGTTTATCGTCCCACCCACTGCGCGTGCAAATCCCTTTAGTATGTGGACAATGTTTGAATGATATCTGCTGATTTCTGTCCTCCTGAAAATGATCTTTAAATCCTTATCAGATATAAATCAAAAAGTGTAACTATCTTTCTCCTTTGCAGATCCTGGAACAATGTCTACTGTGTACTAGCCAACCATGAGTTATCATTTTATGAAGACGCTAAGTGTTTTGCTCTAAATGAGACTTTCCAAGGCGAAGAGGCGTTTTTCTTAGGGAACGCGGTGTGTGAAGCTGTAGCCGACTCTAAGAAGAGAAAACATGTTTTCAGGCTTAGGTGAGCTATTGGTTTTGTAATACAACAGAACATTCAATAACAATGAAGTGGATGTAGACTTTCGTACTGTGAATATTTTTTACTATCCTGTCCTGTTTTGAAACCCTTACAATGTTCAAATATAATCTAAATTGGCTGCATGACATGATGTTTGACATACATATTGGTTCTATACATTGTCATAATCTATTTTCAAATGATTATTTCCATGGAAACATTCAGCAGATAACTGCTAAAGGTTAGAATATAAAGTGGCTTATTAGAACAATTAATTGAGTTCATTATTCAATTTCTAATTTTGAGAATCAGTAGATCAAAAATTTTGAAAATAGGAGATGAACAAATGTGTTTCTGATTGGTAATTTTCACTTTCAGTTTTCCATTATTTACCCAAAACGTCTTTATATTTTTCAGGCTGAGTGATGGGAATGAGTGGCTTTTCCAAGGGAATGATGAGGTATGCATAATGTACAATAGAATGGGACTATATTGTGACTATATATACATTTATTGTTAGTTTAAATGTTGCTTACATAAACATTATATTATATTATTAGTAGGTGCAAAATATTTATACAATTTTTTAATACAATTTTTATATTAATATTTTAAGTAAGTTTCCAGGAGATCCTGAAATTTGGTTTCTGGCACCACTCCCATAATGCCACATTTTTGCCTCTCATTTTGTCTCTCTGCATTTATGTGCTTAGACGTAATTGTATCATAATTCTTTATTTACTGTTTTTCTGTCTTTACTTCTGTTGTCTTTCTCGTCCACCACAGACTGAACGCCAAGCCTGGATTGATACCCTCCGAGCATCTATCTCAGAGACATCCAATCAAAAACCTAAGTCTAAAAGCCTACCCCTCCCTTCCACATCTGACTCCAACGGCAAACCAGATAAAAAGAAGAAAAGATTTAGCTTCTTCCCCTCAAAAAAATAGCATCAACACAAAAATGTACTGCCTGATTCATGAGCAATGTAGTTCCTGGAAGGGGACCATACACTTAGTCCTGGCCACCTTCAGGTCAACTAAAATATTAAATTAGATTTTTAAAAGGCACATTTCAGAACTGCAAACGAGGACTGCAATTGTGCTGAAAAAAAACAACTATTAATTCCATGTATAGAGGCAGCTTTATTGTCAACAGATAATTAGCATATCAATTCACTAGAAACTGAGCTTCGGACCTCAGGTGTGTCAACTATTAACAATATGGCAGTGACAATATGGCAGCTTCTGTTGTGTGTCTCGCCCACTTTAAACATTACAAACCAAGGCAAATAAAATAAATGATCTGCCTGTATTATGATGTTATATGTGTATTAGATATATGCAATTTAAAACTCTTGAATTTCGGGCAAATGTAAATTACTGCCTCAGGCCCAATTGCTACTATGAATGGACGGGGCTTGTTGACATCACACTGCAAATTCGTAGCGATTTCATGGGGTTTGTCATCCAGGGGGCAGGACTTCAGGCATGATTTGCCTAAATCATGCCCTATGGCCACAATGGAGAACCTAAATGTCAGCAACCCTGTATTACAAACAAAATTNCATTCAAATTTTGCAAAATACAAATTTTGATGGCTGTTTTTTTTTTTATCATTTTAGTCTTCCCAATGTTGGTGAACTCACCAAATAAGAAATGTAATAGGTGGTATAGTACACGTTTAATAGACTCACATAAATATCCTTTCACTGCTAGTGTCAGAACTGTTAGTCATGTTATGCTCTCTGTAAACTATCCTCAGTTAGCGGGTAATTGTTTGTTCTATATGGTATGTCCACAGAACTGGAACTTTATGTATATTTGTTTTTATTTCACTTATCCACACTTAAACACAACACAGGCAGCAGATATGACTTATCCAGTGTTAAATGCAATATGGTCTGGTACAGGGCTCGAAGAGGGTATTTCTAAGTGGTGTGTATGAAGGAGGAAGGAGCCTTATACAATGGAGCAGAGCTTAGTGGGGGAAAAAGTGCCGGTATACAATACCGGTGCATACTGGCCCACTTCGAGTGCTGGTCTGGTATATGATGGTGGCATTCTCAAGTGTTTTGAAATGTAATGATAAACATTTGACAACCAAGGTAAAAATCTGACTGATATATTATTAAAATACAG
This sequence comes from Platyplectrum ornatum, assembly GCA_016617825.1. NCBI lineage: Eukaryota > Metazoa > Chordata > Amphibia > Anura > Limnodynastidae > Platyplectrum > Platyplectrum ornatum. Next base: position 8,888 of record JABWIB010002412.1, on the reverse strand, counting down.
AAGATCTATGCAGGATCCGTTTCCATAGCTTCATACGACACAAATATTTTTATCCACCATATGGATCGGCCCATTCAGCAGGACGATCTGTTGTTACAGCCAGGACCTAAACAAGTCACCTAGCATATTAATGTTTCTGCTCTAGAGAAGAGAAGGAATCTTCAATTCACATCCAGTCCTTTCCCAAGCAATATACGTGAGTCCTCTATCCCATAAACAACTTTACCAAAGCAGACCAGCCAAATACTACTATCTCCTGCTAAAATAGCCCAGTAGCAGTGAAATGCGGTGAATTATGTACTGTGTATTTTTCTATTAATATGTATGGTAGGTTGAGGTTCTCAAGCCTAGAACATTTATGCATGTTTACACGTTGTATGTCCCTAACATTTCTTGAAGGGTCTTTAACAAGAACTGCAGCTTTAAAATTGTGTTAACTTGTTTCTACAACTGGTGCTAATGGTGATCCTGCAGTGATGGTAAATACTCAGATAAGGGCTATTATTACTATTATTGATAAGTCGGGTGAAAAAATAATTGGTTTTCCCAATATTTTTTTAAGTTTGTTTACTAAAATGGCAACTCACAAATAAAATGTTAAAGAATAAACAACATTCTCTGTGTGTTATTAGAATGAATAAAACATATTGATACAATATATTTCATACAATCAGCTTTCTAATAGTCAGAAAAGTTAGGTGTACAATATATATATATATACACCCCTGTATACACCCCAACTTCGAGCCCTTTATATATATATATATATATATATATATATATATATANTATGACTTATCCAGTGTTAAATGCAATATGGTCTGGTACAGGGCTCGAAGAGGGTATTTCTAAGTGGTGTGTATGAAGGAGGAAGGAGCCTTATACAATGGAGCAGAGCTTAGTGGGGGAAAAAGTGCCGGTATACAATACCGGTGCATACTGGCCCACTTCGAGTGCTGGTCTGGTATATGATGGTGGCATTCTCAAGTGTTTTGAAATGTAATGATAAACATTTGACAACCAAGGTAAAAATCTGACTGATATATTATTAAAATACAGAAGATCTATGCAGGATCCGTTTCCATAGCTTCATACGACACAAATATTTTTATCCACCATATGGATCGGCCCATTCAGCAGGACGATCTGTTGTTACAGCCAGGACCTAAACAAGTCACCTAGCATATTAATGTTTCTGCTCTAGAGAAGAGAAGGAATCTTCAATTCACATCCAGTCCTTTCCCAAGCAATATACGTGAGTCCTCTATCCCATAAACAACTTTACCAAAGCAGACCAGCCAAATACTACTATCTCCTGCTAAAATAGCCCAGTAGCAGTGAAATGCGGTGAATTATGTACTGTGTATTTTTCTATTAATATGTATGGTAGGTTGAGGTTCTCAAGCCTAGAACATTTATGCATGTTTACACGTTGTATGTCCCTAACATTTCTTGAAGGGTCTTTAACAAGAACTGCAGCTTTAAAATTGTGTTAACTTGTTTCTACAACTGGTGCTAATGGTGATCCTGCAGTGATGGTAAATACTCAGATAAGGGCTATTATTACTATTATTGATAAGTCGGGTGAAAAAATAATTGGTTTTCCCAATATTTTTTTAAGTTTGTTTACTAAAATGGCAACTCACAAATAAAATGTTAAAGAATAAACAACATTCTCTGTGTGTTATTAGAATGAATAAAACATATTGATACAATATATTTCATACAATCAGCTTTCTAATAGTCAGAAAAGTTAGGTGTACAATATATATATATATACACCCCTGTATACACCCCAACTTCGAGCCCTTTATATATATATATATATATATATATATATATATATATATATATATATACAGGGCTCGAAGTCGGGGTGTATACAGGGGTATGCCATACCGGCACTTCTCCCACTGATGTAATTGAAATACTACAAACCCCCATTGACGTATATTATTTTCTGTGTTTCCATACCGTCACTTCTTAATATCCATACCTCCACTTCTAATTTTCCACTTCGACCACTGTATATATGTATATACAGTACAAAAAGGAAAAATGATACAGCACAATGCAATTAACCAAGCACTTTACCATTTTTCTTATCTTATCATGTAGCCTGTTAGTGTCTGAGGTTCTGCAGAGCTGTCATAGTTCTCCCTTTGTTATTGGCAAGACTGCCCTCTGCAATCACACTTATTTTTTATTTATTTATTTGAAGTCAGCTAGCTGCATGGATCCACGTGGCCCATCCAGTCTCCCAGATGTGTATATAAAACTATACTGACATCTTTTTTATTTTCTATTTTGTTTGAGCATCAGAACACGCTTATATTTATCCCAAGCTGCTTACATTGTTATGTTGTATTAGCCTCTACCGCTTCTGATGGAAGGCTGTTCCACTAATCAACTACCCTTTTAGTCAGGATTGCCTACTTTTTCAAAGGAATATCAGGGAGATTGTGATTGCACTATCAATGGCGGTGCACAAAAGGGGTGTAACTTGGGCCACCAAAGGGGTGTGACCTTTGCCACAAAAGAGTTTTGTCCTATGGATAGCTCCACCCATGGGTGTGTCTTCGTCATGACGTTTATTACACAATAAAAATGGCAACATCAGTAATTTATTGTTTGTTAAATTGTCAGTAAATCAATATATGTATTATGAACGTTGTAAATAGGATCCACTGGCTTCTTTATCTGTATAGAAATAGGACCGCCGGACCTTCATCTGCCGCCGGGGGTGCCGGTGATCGAGGCCCACCCGCGGCTGACAGCCTGCCGCCGGGATGACCTTTTCCTGTCGGGCCAGGCAACCGGTTCTAGTGTCTTCGATGCACCCCCCCATTCCTCCCCGTGCCTCCAGCGGCCGCCATCTTGGAGGCCCCGCTGCATGGCCATTAGCAGCCTCTGGCCTGTACCCCGGGCTGCAGGTGCCGAGTCTGACTCCTCCATTCCCCGGCTCGCCGCCCATCCCCCGGTGCTCCCCGGTCCTTTCACAAGGTGCTACAGCCCACCGCCGACAGCACTTTGCCCCCTCCTCCTCCTGCTGCTGCTGGGGCTGCCTGCCTGGTGCATTGGAGGTGCAGGGGCCCTGTGTCACTTCCTGCAGTCCCTGGCCTGACACAGCTTCCTGCAATGTCCAGTGGCCCTGGGCCACCTCCTGCCCACAATGCCAACTGGACCGTTATTGGCAGCTATTTCCACCTGTGGAGCTTCTCACCACTGAGCCCTGGTGCCTAGGTGGCTGCTTGCTGGACTGTCTGCTGCCGTGCCCATTCACTTACAAAGAGTCCGCTTGCCCCCCACTGCTCCTGACGGAATGTGATTGGCACCAGTCTGGAGAGTCATCCTCGCTCCTGAAGATGTGAAAAGACCGTCCCGACCCCACATGGGGGGAACAGGTACCTACCACCCTGCTTCCCACTAGCACCTTGCCTTCACGCACTGAGGAGCCCTATTCTGCCCATGGGGAGGACCAGGAAAGAAACACCCCATAAACCTGCTACGCCTGCCCGCTCTTCCTCGCCGCGCTCTGACATCCTCCAATACCTCTCGCCCTCTCGCCAACTTCCATCGCTCCAGGAAGCGGCTGCCTCCTCATCGCCTCTCACTACGCCGCTTGCCACCATGGCGGGAGGCGCCGGCTCCGCGGGGCTCTCTCCCATCCCAGATGCCCATCTAGAATTCCAGGAGATCCTGAAATGCCTAGATTACATTCCGACCAAACAAGGTCTCCAGGATGTCTAACAACGGCTGCGGAACTCCATGCAGCTCCAAATCTCTGATCTGCATGCTGACCTCGGCTAACTTGGCGACAGTGTCGTTACCCTGGAGACAACTGGGGAAGAGGTTCCACCGCTATGCAAAAGTTCCAGGAGACGCTTGACCTTCAGGCCCGCGGAATGCGTGATCTACAGAGGCGGGTAGAAGACCTGGACAACAGAGGCAGACGCAACAATCTCCGGATCCGAGGCATCCCGGAGGATGTCCTCCCAGAGGGCATAGTCGATGCCCTCATGAAGACCTTCAATGAGATCCTGGAAGCACACCCCGACAACGTCATCCTCTTTGATAGAGCCCATCGGGCGCTCCAACCTCGCCCTATTCCATCTGAAAAGCCCCGTGACATCATCTGCCGACTGCATTATTTCCGGGTTAAAGAGGAGATAGTGGAGAAGGCGAGCAGGAAGGAACCACTCGAGTCTAACGGCCACGCGATCCCGATTTTCCAAGACCTCTCCTGGCATACCCTTCAGCAGCGACGAGCCCTCCGCCCTCTCACTGATGAACTGCGCCGACATGACCTCAAATTCCACTGGGGATTCCCGTTCAACATTCAGGTCAGCTCTTCACCCTACGGGACCCGGAAGATCTCCCCGCTTTCTGTGATGGCCTCGGGATCGCCAAGGTTCCAGTTCCGGAGTGGTCCTCCTCGCTCAGCACCTCACCTCCCCCACCTCTCCCACGGAGGGAACCATGGCAACAGCAGACGTCCCGTCGACGATGACGGCGCCAGTCCCCTACTTCGGCTGACACGGACCCTGCTTGACTGTGCTCCTGCTGTCGCTTTTTGGCCTACTCTTCTTCCTCCTGAAGCACCTCCCGGCCCTACTGGCGGACCCCTACCACCTGGACACTGGGAATTGTTATTTTCTTCCCTGTTTCTCACTCTGGCCCGCTCCCTACCCTGTTCGGGACTGTAGGTTCCCCTGGCTCCCCCTTCCTTCGGTGCCATGTAGACACGGGATTAACGCTACTGTTATTGATTATTGCTTCTTCTACTAGTTAACTGTTTGAAGGTTCTGGTACCCTAGTACCCCTAGTTCGTACCCCACACTGCCTCTTTTGCGCATTGGTGTATCCCCACACCGCCATGCCCATTGTTTCCTGGTTAATGGCCCCTTGTTGGCCCCTGACCAGGCCGATGTTCATAAATATTGTGCTTACTGTATTATCTGCTGCTGTACTACTGTCTTTCTTCACTGCAGCTCTTCTCCCTCCTCTCCCCCCACTCCCTACCTCCCCTCCTTTCCCTCTCCCCCTCTACCATGCTCCCCGCCAGGTTATGCTCCACTCTCTCCCCCTGTAGGTCAGACGTCTGCAGGGCTCTGGGGTGGTGTCCGGTCTCCGCTCTCCCTCTCTCCTCTGCTAACCGATGGCGGCTGTGACTGATAGGTTTAAGGTAATGTCGTTCAATGTCTGGGGCCTAAACTCTCCCAGGAGGCGCTCTAAACTACTCCACACCCTCCGCTCAGGACATGTTGATGTGGCTCTTATTTAGGAAACTCACTTCCGGTCTGACGCTGCGATCTCTCTACATAATTGCTTCTATCCCCTAGCATTCTATAACCATAAACCTGCAAGTAAGTCCAAGGGCGTAGCCATCCTTTTCTCTCGCCACTTCGCTATTACTGATACGTCGGTCACTCCTCTGGGTGGGGGGCGGGGTCTCCTGGTTAAAGGTACCTTTCGTGGCCAACGCTATTCCTTTGTGAATGTCTACGCACCTAACTCAGGTCAACTCTCCTTCCTCACTAAACTCATGGACCGTATGGGGGCTGAAACTGAAGGGGTGGTTGTTTTTGTGGGCGACTTGAACTTAGGTCCTTAGATCCCCAACTTGGCGTCTCCAGAACCACTGCCAGCCGATCCTGACGGTCTCCTGTAAATTACGCAGAATGTTCCACGACTTCCAGCTCAGGACTACACTTACTTTTCCCACTCGGCCTCTACCTACACCCGACTGGACTATGTTTTTGTGACGCACCTCAATTGGTCCCCTGACATGGTCTGATCATGCCCCCGTGTATGCTTTCCTGTCCCCTCCCACCCCTGTGCCCGGTGCCTGGACCTGGAGATTCAATGAGCGTCTCCTACTGGACCCTTACTGTAAAACTCAAAACGCCTCTGCCCTGAAGGATTACCGCTCCCGCCTCATTGCTAGGATTGTATCCCTCAAGACCTTGTCTCCCCAGACTCTCCAGGACCAGGCCGCGGCCAGGGCGGAATTTATCCGCCTCTTTGACGATAATATCAGCTGCACCTACCGTTGGTGCCGGAACCGTTTCTTTCAATGGGGAAATAGGCCTGGCCACCTATTGGCCAGGGCTTTACGGGCGCAGCGCTCCCTTACCTATATCCAATCTGTCCATGACTCCCACGGTAGGTGTACCTTTCTGAACGGCGAGATTGCCTCTGCTTTCCACGCCTACTACTCCAGGCTCTATGACATCCCCCCCACGCCAGAACCGCCCGATCCGTATTTCCCGATACCTTGTCAACTGCCAATTCCCCCGACTATCCCGCGATGACTGTGAGGCCCTTAACTCCCCCTTCACCCTAGCCGAACTGGAGGCTGCGCTTAAAGCTGCTCCGGCTGGGAAGACCCCGGGCCCGGATGGCTTCACTTCTGCATTTTACTAAGAATTCCCCGACACCCTACTCCCAGTCCTTCTCAGAGCTTTTAACGCTGTCATGGACTCACCGACTCACCGTTCTCCCCTCAATTATTGAAGGCCCATATTACCCTGATCCCTAAGGAGGGGAAGGACCCGGCCCGGTATGAGAGTTACTGCCCCATTTCGCTCCTCAATATTGATATCAAACTCTTTGCCAAACTGCTAGCTAACCGACTCCAACCCCTACTGCCCGGCTTGATTCATCTGGACCAGGACACCACCAAAGCCATCAACCTTATCCACTGGGCTGACTCTTCCCATACCCGATGGTCCTATTATCCACAGACGCCGAGAAGGCTTTTGACAGAGTGGCCTGGGACTTCATGCATGGGGTTCTACTTCACCTGGGCCTGGGTCCTCCCTTCCTCCAGTGGATTATGGCGTTGTACTCCTCCCCCAATGCACGGTTGCGGATTAACAGCACCCTATCGGAACCTTTCCGCATCTACAACGGCACCCGCCAGAGCTGCCCCTTGTCCCCACTTATGTTTGTATTATGCATTGAGGCACTGGCCAGATCTATACGTTCTAATGCAGATATCCATGGGATCTCCGTCGGAGGGGTCGAGACAAAACTGTCTCTCTATGCAGACGACGTCCTCTCCTTCCTCACCTCCACCCATACTTCGCTTCCAGCCCTCCTGGGGGAGTTTGACCGCTTTGGCTATCTCTCTAATTTCAAAATTAACTGCTCTAAGTCGGAATCCCTGGACCTCCATTTCGGCGAGGCTGGCGCAGCCGCCCTCGGTCAGCAGTTTGCCTTTTCCTGGCGCTCCTCCCATATCCACCATCTGGGCCTCAATCTTCCCAGGGTCTGCAGTCAAATATTTTCCCTAAATAACTATAAAAGAACTATAAAAGAGGTAATAAATAACTATAAAAGAAAGGCGATGGTTCTGAGGAAGGGCGGAGCCCGAAACGCGTCAACCATTGTAGCCTGTGTCCCATTACCCAGCCTGGTGTTTGCACGCATCGCCGATATCTTCCATCGCTCTACCCGGGTCTTTTGAGCCATTGGTGGTGTATGCTGCACCTTTTTCTTCCATCTGCTTGGTATGGGCATTTTATTCTATGTTTTATTGCATTGTATTTATTTGTGCAGTTATTAAATTATTAATATAATTTTATCTGCTTCTTATTCCCCCCTTTTATATTCACATCATTCGTGAGAGTGTCACTTCTGGAGGGATTCATCGTATTATAGATTCACATTGTTATTTAGTGCATCATTTCATTCCTCAAGAGGAAGGGCAGCACTTGCAGGGTCCACACTTCTTTTATAGTTATTTATTACCTTTTTTACATGGAGGATTGGTAGATCCTCCCATAGTGTGGATTGCTAGCTGCAGCCTTTGTCAGCGCAGAACACGCTCCGCTTGCTTTTCATTGTATAAATATTTTCCCTAAACCCCCCTTCCCCCTGCTGACAAAAATCAAAACGGATCTTGACGCCCGGTCTCCCTCTACGTTTTTTACAGCTGCGCACAGGCCGTACTGGTAAACTTCATCTGGGGTGGCGGTAGACCACGGTGCCTGAGGGATGTGTTGTTCCGTATAAGAGGGGATGGGGGCCTCCAAGCACCCCTCCTCATAGTCTACTATCGCTCTGCTCACCTGCAGAGGGTCTTTGACTGGACATATGCTTCCCCGGGACTGCAATGGATCTCTATTGAGAATGGTTTCTCCCGGACACCACTCCAGTTTCTCCCCTGCCTCCCCAACTTCCCTACCTCAACTCATCCCACCATCTCGCCTACCCTCTGGATCTGGCGTCGCGCGCGTCTGAAATTTCCTCACAGCGTTCTCCCCTCTCTGCCACAACCCCAATTTTCCCCCTGGCCTGGACCCCCGGCACCTGGCGGACTGGACAGCAATGGGGCTCTTGCGATGCCATCATGTCCTCCGCTCCGGAGTCCTGCCCCCCTTCTCGGACCTGCAAGCAGCGCACTCGCTGTTGACCTCCTCCACCTGGTCCTACACCCAGCTTCGCCACTTTCTCTACTCCGCCAGATATGGCCAATTTTTTAAACGTGCCCTCTCCACATTTGAGGNGCTTTGTTCCCTCCCTTCCCCTCCCAACCATGCTATCTCTGCAATCTACAAACTCGTCCTTCGAGACTTCTACCCTGTCGGTCCCAGATACCTGGCCGCATGGTATAGAGATTTGACTGACCCCCCCTCTCCCGAGGGATGGACCCGCATTTTCCAAATTTCGCACGTGTGCTCATGGAGTCTCTCTGTGGTTGAAACACAGCTCAAAATTCTCACCCGATGGTACCGAATGCCTTCAATGCTCCATTCCTTCCTCCCCCACGTATCCCCCATGTGCTGGCGCTGCGACCTTGCTGTAGGCTCCCTAGCCCCCTTCTGGTCCCAGGTACTGGACATTATACGCCGGGTTGAGGGGCCAGACATTCCGACGGACCC
>JABWIB010002411.1:37844-48412 GCA_016617825.1 Platyplectrum ornatum | reverse complement strand
TCCCATTCTACGCATTATCCCCTACCTGATGCCTAACCCTAACCTTCCCATTCTACGCATTATCCCCTACCTGCTGCCTAACCCTAACCTTCCCAGATCCAGTATCCAACTCTGGTCTGTTTATAAGACTTTTATAAAGACTTATATATTTTTGTCAATCATGAACTATATCTTAAACCTTCACATTTAAATTATACATAGTCTCTAGCCTCATCTCTGCCTGCTGACTTGTTGGGTCCCAACCTTCAGCCAGCCCTGACACCCATTCTACGCACAATCCCCTCCCTGCTGCCTAACCCTAACTTTTCCCTTCTATGCTGTATCCCCTCCCCTAGCCTAACCCTAACCTTCCCCTTCTAGGTTCTATCCCCTCCCCTAGACTAACTCTAACCTTCCTCTTCTATGCTCTATTGCAGTGGTTCCCAAACTTTCGAGTTTGAGGCACCCTTTGGGTCTCCATAATTTTTCAAGGCACCCCTAACACAAAATAATTTCCCATTTTCTAAGTTTATGAGTAAAATAGTGTAATGACTATTTAGGTAAAGACAGAAATACTTTAGAATGACATTAAATCTTGTGTTGCTGCTATGCAAGAAGTAGAATTGTGCTTCTAAGAAACACTTGCAACGTGCCACCATGTCGGAAAAGACATTTTGTGGCACCCCAATGAGAGCATCGTGGCACCCCAGGGAGCCTAGGCACACAGTTTGGGAACCACTGCTCTATCCCCTCCCCTAGCCTAGCCCTAACCTTCCCCTTCTATGCTCTATCCCCTCCCCTAGTCTAACCCTAACCTTCCTCTTCTATGTTCTATCCCCTGCCCTAGCCTAACCCTAACCTTCCCCTTCTAGGCTCTATCCCCTAACCTAGCCTAACCCTAACCTTCCTCTTCTATGCTCTATCCCATCCCCTAGCCTAACCCTAACCTACCCCTCCTATGCTCTATCCCCATTCTGCAGTATAACCATTTTCTATTTCCACACTATTTTGAAGTAGATATGGCGACATTTAGTTGCTGACTGTATCTGATGCGAAAAAGAGACTTCTGCATCTGCAAATATATCCTGAGGACTGGGAATTGCAAATTAATATGTCACTGCCAAAGGAAGCAATGGTGCTATTGAGTTCTCAAAATACAAAGCATTAGAACAAGGTGGGAATATCCTCCAGTTACAAGTGAAGTCACCGGATGCAACGTTCCCTGGGTCATACTGAAACGTCTATATTTCTATTCGCTTTACATAAAAGCATCAGTCACCTTCACTCTTCCCTTTCTACAGTCTTGTCAGCCTTCAGCAGGATTCCTAGGAGCAATCGAGGTGTCGTCTCTCCTTTATTTCCTTCTAGCAGCTGCTGAAACGTACATTCAGTGGTTTTGATATAGAGTAACATTAAAGTCGATAAGATTCGGGACTCGCTTTTACCGCTCAGATGCTGAGCCCCTTTTTAAGCCTTAATAGGGATTTCCATGGGACTGTTTGCACATGGCTCGAAGCTTTCTACATCTCTGGTTTCCAGGAATATTTTAAATATGATGCCTGTGTTACAAGACGGGTGTAAGTGAAGATGGTTTCCCCACATCACAGCAATCATAGTACAACCTCTGTGCATAAATAACTAAGGGCTCCATTTACATATACTACTTCCACCTCTGCCCCTGGAGATTGAAGGGTTCAAACCCATTTAATGTAACGCTCTGTACATTATAGCAGGGCTGCAGCTTTCTTCTTGTCCTAATATACGAACATTATAACATTTTTCAGCCGAATACATTGACTTGTACACTTTTATTACTCTGCTACTTCAATATTTATTGTTCAATCTCTTGAATACTGAAGGATGGGAAAGCAGAGGCTATAATGACAAAGACATACCCGACACAGCGTAATCTGTTCTTATAAGCAGACACCTGCAAGCTTCATGGCGATAAAACTCATTGAACGNTCGTATTCTCAAATCCTTTACCATCTGTAAACACAGAAGCGGAATGCCGCTGGAAATACACAGCNATGTGGCTGGAAAAGGAAATCCAAAATACCAAGTAAAACTCAGTTACAGCATCTCTGAGTGCCAAATATCTGCTGCAAATGGGACGCTGTTAATTTAATTTATTCTGGGAATTATAATGATCCCCAAGCAAAGAACTGTGAAATAGAGTGACACATTGCTATAATTAGAGAGACAACTGTCAGGCTCATATATTTCTTCTACAGAAAATATGTACTTAGTATAGATCATGTGTCCTGCAGGAAAACGAAACCATGGAAAAGGGACTGGATAAAAATAACTAATAATAATAATAATTTAGTCTCATTGTGGTAGTAAATATATTACAAGGGTATAAGGGTGCTGTCTCCTATTTAACTCCTCATATTCTGGCCCATTCATCATAATGATCAGGTTCCAGGAGATTTGCTGACTCTCTCAAGATACCTGGAGCAGTGTCCGAAATCCAGAAGTCTTGCGGACATTTCAGGGAGAGACGGCAACCCTGTTTAAGTGGTCTATTTAATAAAACAAAAAAAGGGCAGAGGATCTAGACTGAAGCCCCCTGTAAGTGGTGTAAATTACGCACTCCAGGGTCCAGCTGAAACCCGGCACTCTGAGAGACTTCTTCTCTCCCTGGACCAAGATGGAGGGATTACTGTTAGTGGTCAAGGCCCCTGCTTGCTGTCTCCATCTTGTGGTTGTGGTCTGCCACTGCAACAAAATACGACGGTTGGTCTGTTGCCCCACAGGATTGCTAGGTCAGTAAAGGAATTGCAAGGCACGGGTTGGAGCTGTAGTCTCAAACCTCCATTGTCAAAAAGGCCGGTAGCACTGTAGCTAATGATATTGGTTTAATGAAGACGGACATAGTCTGGTTACGTGTCTCAAATATAATTAATGGCCACACACAACTGTGGTCACACCCATGCATCACTAGACACTCCAATGGGCCTTTCATCATGTTCAGACCCATGTGGCTCTTAATCCAGCCCTGGCAGGACACACACCTCACATGTATGTTAGGTGGAATCTCTTAATAAGATCGTCTTTGGGGTTCTGCCTATCTGCCTGACACTGACATGAAACTGGCTAAACTTAATATATAAAACTGAATTGACTAACAATCTTGGCAAAGAAAATTTCATTTTGACTTATTATTCTGCCAAAAAATTCGATCATCTCTTTTAGACACTGAACTCCTCCAACGTCTTACAAACTCTTCGGGGAACGGACCCTCCAGGTCGATGTACGCTGGAATAGGGCTGAATAGGGAATCATTGGCAACATCAGCGAAACAAAGATGTCAATTAGACGCCTTCCCCCGAAAAACAGCTTATCGCGAAAGACAACTTTAATGAGCTCCTTAAGAAATATTTGGCCTAATTGTGTCTCTGATACCAGAGCTGGCACACCTTGCCACGAGACTGCGAAAAGGGCACAGAAAGGTAATTTAGAAAGTCTTGTATTTAGAATTTTGCTGATTAAGCCAGAGTACCGCACTGAATTAATGAGAGTTGGCACGATCAGCACATCAGCCCACATAGATGTACAGTTACCTAGCGTCTCCTCTGACTGAGGCAGACATTTCTGTACTGGTTCATGAAAAGTGCACTTGGAATTAACTTAAATCAGATATCAGCGTTTCCAGCTGCTGATTTGAGCCAAGGAATGTTTTACACCACAACAGCGTTATGTCCCAAACTACCTGGGACCTAAATAGTTGAGCTGATTTCCAGAGAACTTTTTTTTATTTTTTTATCATTAAGAGGGTTTAATGTTATCCAGCAGATTGTTAGAATTATACACTGCGCGCAGCTGTCCACTGGAGTGTTTGAAATAAGGTCTGAAGCTTCTCCAGCAAGTCTTTCCTTCCAAGATAAAGAGAAAACTCCAGCTACTATTTGGAACTCTCTCCATCAAATCTCCCAGAATGCAGTTCACATGCGAGCGGTCTCAGTCATAATAGGAATATGCTTAATTAAATAAAGCTTTTGCTGTTGGGATGCTTCTCTAGACTGAATATTGATCACAGATTTGCCGGATTAATTGTCGTCTAGCAGTAGCAGAAACATATGGTGCTATAAAAATGCAACTATCCACAATAAGGCGGCTGATGATATCCGTCACTATTCCAGCCACGGATCGTTTCATGTGCTGCGGAAAGATAAGGGAGAATGAAAATGAGAATAGGCAGCACAATTAGGGGTCAATTTTGCTAACGAGATAGATGATCCTTATCTGTAATGGTTCCATCTACGAAACACTGAATAAAAGCTCGACATAAGAGCCGGGATTGACTTGGGACAATCGTATCCTGTGTAGGATAATTTTTTGGAGCTGGGTTTTAGGAACATTGTGTGGCCGCAGGGTCTGATCTATATATATACAGTATATATATATATATATATATATATATATATATATATATGGGCCATATATATATATATATACAGGCACAGCCACAGTCTCTGCACTCTGCACAACNCTATCTATCTATCTATCTCATATCTATCTATCTCATATCTATCTATCTATCTATCTCATATCTATCTATCTCATATCTATCTATCTCATATCTATCTATCTAATATCTATCTATCTCATATCTGAATTTCATGGCCACACATACGAATGCAGCAGACATCCAGCACAGATATGCATCCTCAACACTTATGTGTTGGAAGTCTTTTCCGTGGTGGGTGGGAAGCATAGGTGAAAGGGGATTTTATTTACATTACACGGTAAGGGTACGCATAGGTCCTAGTATAAGCAGAGGCATGGATCCAGTCCTGGTAACAGAAATACTCAGTAGACATACTCAAATCCACAATTATCATTTATTGGGCTAAAAATATCCCTAGTGTGTGGGCAAGATTTTTTTTCAATAGCAATAAAATGCCAGAAAAACTCTAGGTGCCAATTATCTGATTGCATGGGAATTCCAAAAGATAATTGGGCTTAGACACAATTTTCTAATCAGTAAAAAAAAAACTTACCAGAGTTAAAGCACAGGACATCCACAGCCAACGCAGGAGAGGTTAGTATCAATGGAGAGAGAAGTCCTGTGCTGATTGACAGGCATATGACAGGACATCCCTCCCCATTCAAAATATTGTCCCAGTGTGTGGCCAGCTTTACCAATCCATGTGCCGCCAATGGAATCCATTTTTTACTTTAATAGTAAGGCTTTCATTCAGACTGGTATCTTACAGCCTAGGACTAATGCAGCATAGAGAGGCGNTGTGTCAATAGTGTCTGTGACAGATTGTAAAGTCATTTCTCAGTAAGCAGTAGACTGGTTCTATATTAAAATTGACTTCAAAGGTTTCCATATCCCCATGTCTACGTTACATGTCCTTTGTACAAGTAATGTCACACAGAAAATGGATTGTAAATCAAAATGTGGAAAATGTAAGTAGAATAAGTTGTATTTATTTTCCTGTAACTAAGGCGCAGAGACTTTTATGGCTGGAGAGATAAGGGAAATAGACTATTTTCCATCCTTTAATAGCTTTAAAATGTGATTTAACATTCTATTTTGGATGGTGGATTCACCTANCAGGATGAAAGACAGCGCTTTGCTGTCAGGGACTAGAGACAGACAGCTGGACAAACCAGGCAGCTTCCACTGTCCAGAGCGATCAGCGCCTGGAAGCCCGTTCATCCATGAGTCTACCCGTGCCCCTAAACTGTACATTGCAATATCAAGGTTCTCTGTTGCACGTCACTGCGTACCATGTTTCTGAAAATAGGGCAAAATTATATTTCATATGTTTTAAGTGAGAGAAGTGTTGGTACGGACATTAATTTTACCTCCCCTTCCATTCAACATGGTTTTACCCACTCATCAGTAAGTCGTTAGTAAGTCAATAGTATGTAAGTCCATTGTGTGAGTATATATACACACATATACATGTATCACACACACCTTAAACAATTTACATACAGAGACTTGCTAATGTGCTATGTACCAATCTTTAGTGGTTACCAGCATATTCACCATTTTAAGTTTCAGATCTTTTACCCACTTAGTTTCATCTGCATTCCTCGCTGACTACCCAGATTAACTATTCAATGAATTACATTAAATGAATCTTTGATATTGGTTTTTGTANATTTTTTAATTGGAATATTAAAATGTGTTTTATTTCTTTATCTTGTATTAAGTAAATGCATTCATGCATCCATTGAATAGAGTGATATATGTAAGTGGAATTTTCCAGGAACCAGGGGTGGTGGTGCGCTATAGAAAAACCAGGAAATAAATAACATAGATAGATAGATAGATAGATAGATAGATAGATAGATAGCTATGAGATAGATGGATAGATAGATATGTGATGTATACATATATATAGATAGATATGTGATCGATAGATATATAGATAGATATGTGATCGATAGATATATAGATAGATATGTGATGTATAGATATAAAGATAGATATGTGATAGATAGATAGATAGATAGATAGATAGATAGATAGATANAGATAGATAGACATATAGATATATATGAGATAGATAGATAGATAGATAGATAGATAGATAGATAGATAGATAGATTCAAACTGGTCAATTGGTCAAACAGAAACATCATTTAGGATCAAATGAGTAAGAAGGTTGGATGGACCAAGTGGTTCTTATCAGGTGTCATAGTCAGTAATCTATAGTCTAGTATTATGTATTCCACCAATATAAGGAGCATTGTGGGATAACATTATNTAAATAAAAGTTCAAAGCGTTGAACAAAGTCTATGTGATTCAGAAAAGAGGTTTAACAGAAGTGGAAGAAATGAACGAGAAACACCTTCATAGCAGCTGGTATGTCTATGGTCAGGGTGCAGGACTGGTTATGTATCCAGTGTATTCCCCTCATTTCACAAAGATCTTTATATTAAACTATTAAAACATTCCCCATCCCATAAACATCAATAAAACCTAATTGTTATCATTAAGGCACTTTAAAAGTATTAACAACCCATGTATATGACATACTATGAGTACAATTAAGATGTACTTGGTGCTGTGATGANACTGAGCGAGTGGACACTTGACCTTGTCTCATGCGAATATAAAACTCCATTAGAGCTACTTAAATGTCATTACTTGTGAATAAGTACCAGTTCCNTTCAAAGTTCAATATTTGAGCAATTCAATGTATGTAATTAAGGTTAACAATTGTACAGTGGGAACTATGAATGATATACATATGATCCCCCAAACTAGAGAGAGCGTTAAATGATGATGAGTGTGGTAGCCGTAGGAAATGATGTCCAGTAAATAGATGTTTGATGTTAAAGGTGGTTTGTTCAAATAACAAGATTCCCAACTTGTTTCATTTAAGGACATGTAAAGAGAAAGTTCTTCCCGAAGGGAGAAGAGCATTTGTGTAAATAGACTAAGGGGTCGTATTTACATATTATTAAGGATCCATATGGCTATGGCACCAGGACCCAGGGGGGAGGGTGGTCTGTAATAGACAGTCCTCTTCCTGGCAGTGACTGCTGTTGTGGTGCTACCGGGTGATGGGAAGCCACCGGTTGTACTGACACGAGTGGCGACCACCTGGTTGGATGGGTAGATTCGGCCATTCACCACCACCCCTCNAAGTGGAGTCTGACATGAACAATATGAACATTAGGCTTAGATATATATAACAGTATAATATCACAGGACATTATAGAAGCGCAGGGAGCCTAATGCTCTCATGTCAGGCTTTGCTGGCAGAGAAAGGGCATCTGTCAATCAGAACGTCGGACGCCCTGCCTATCCAATCAGGGTGTCGCGGTGACTTTTATTGACAGACGGGGGATTGTTAGGCTGAACCAGCCATGCCTATAATATATTGGAATGCTGTAATATTTAATACGCCACCTGAATGATATAAGGTCTGCCCCTTGAATTAAGAAAGACACACTAAATCAGTTTAATCCGCAATATGAAATTTAGAAACGATCCACATTATCCTGGAAAATCTGTGGAACCCAAATACACCCTTCCTATAGGAAGCAGAGAACTCTCCCAATTATTGACATTCATGAGCATGATCACTTGAGCTTTTATTTGGCACTAGCGTAACACTCTCACTCCNAATGATCAATCAGTAAAGGGCACAGGCACATATAACCCATGCGACATTTCATTCATAGGTGTACATTAACCATTGATTTCATGTAATTAGAGNANGAACCCTCTCCAAGAGTACACAGCCCTTTTCCTGTCATTGTAGTTAAGTCATTCTGAAATGTGTCTATTAAGTTGTGCTTATGTGGTTATGACAACATGTTTATGGTAGATGGGTTTTTTTTAACATGTATTCCTTACAAACCACTAAAATAATCTCACGGAGAAATGAAGGTGTACAAAATCACCACAGGAATTTCCCAGCATTCCATGGCTGTAAATTAGATCCTTAGTAGAGGCATCAAAGCAATGGATTTTACAATGGATACTTTCATCACACTCTCGATATCACATAGTGACTGGATATTAGAGTATATGTGATGGGATACTAGATATCATTTGTAGGATAGAACTGAACAGGTGCTGGACATAGTAATAGCTTATAACCTGTGTTCACAAATGATCAGGGCTCGAAGTGGGGGTGTATACGGGGGTATGCCATACCGGCACTTCTCCCATTGATGTAATGGAAAAATTAAAAATCTCCATTGACTTCCATTATTTTCTATGTTTCCATACCCCGACTTCTGAATGTCCATACCCACACTTCTAAATTTCCACTTCGACCACTGCAAATGATAGCAGTAAATGTCCAACATTGTAAATTAATGTGAAATAAACAATTGCCCTTTTCCATTACTGAGTTAAATACATAGAATCGTAAAGTTACGAGTGGGTAAAACCATGTTTAATTGCAGGGGAGGTAAATTTCATTAGTTGCAATTAGNATATATATATTGTCAGGGTCCTTTGGGCACATCTATTGCATAATCAACACACCACCAGCTATTAGCTTTCTATCAGTTCATAGTGATATGAGATGCATAGACCTTCTAGCTCATGAAATAGAAGCATTGCATAAATAGATGTTTCCAGTTTTCACCAATGTCAAGTTAAATGGGAATCTAGGACTCCCCAGGTATTTGCTTAACCACCAGAGCTAAGCCTCTATTCTCTTTAGTAATTGATAGGTTTCAAGTGGAGGCATTCACTGGATGCCTAAGATGACATGTTAGGGAGAGTTGTTTATATTGGTAAATGTATAATGATGAGAATGGCACTCTGGATGGCATGAGGCTTTGTTTGGTAAAATAAGCAGAGAGTTGGGAATTCTTTAGATAACCAAAGACATTTACTGAACGTATTTAGTTTACAAGACAATGTACTGATGTTAACAGTGTCCTGACCTCTGCAGAGAGATGTTAAGATGCTATGATAAGAGTTTGTGTATTCTTCCCTGTAGTGTTCACGTGTGGGATACATTTGTGTGAATCCTGGTGGTCCGCACACAGGTTTTGGGGTAATGGAGAGATATGAGAAGACATGACGTCATATATATAACATCCACTAATTCTCCAATCTCAAAAATATGATATTACCCTTGTGAGGGATTAGCACCAGGGTTTGAATGCAATTGTCATGTTAATGCGGGAATATTACGTCTATACATAGGCGGCCATAGTCGTAGGTCATATAGGTGGCTGTCTAGGGCGCTGAGACTCAGTGGGCCTCGTTCTGCCAACTCTAAAGGGGCTCCTCCGCCATTGCATATCTCTAACTCTCACTCCAGGACCCCCTAATTCAATAAAAACTACACACAAAAAATGGCTCCAGTAGAGTCCACTTACCGGGACTCTGGTAGGTAGAACTGGTAGGTGGCTGGACAGCGGGACTGTTACCCAAATACAGGATTGTTCCACTGAAATCGGGACTGATGAATGTATGCACAATGCACTTTTAAATCCAGTGTTGTGCACTAATCTTACACATAATTAGTGTTAAAATTACATTGTAATGTTGTAAGACTCAAAAAAATGTCTTTATACAGAGTTTAAATACAGCTTATAACGTAGTATCATTTCAAGTGTTCTCAGGGGGACATTTTCATGCCTCATTGGTATGTAAAGGGTTATTAAGTGCTCATGTAACATTGGGCTAGTATTTCTGCTAACCCCACCGGACAGATGGTCTGTGATGTGTAAAACATGTGAACTGCATGGGGTTTGCATATCTGTTTCATTTCCTCACATGACATCATAGGTGCTCGCTCAGAATATAAAGCGTACAATATGCGAGTTATGTGAGAAAGTGAGCGCTGCAGAGATGAATACTTATGCCAGTTTCCACCTGGAGACTTCTTGTAAGACCATTAGCCATGGCAAGCGTTTCACTGGTGGGGGGAAAATGCCTAAACCATTCTCTTTCAAAGAAAAGTACATATAAAATGAGTTGGAGCGTGTATGTTACAGGTGTAAGAATGTGCTAAACGCATTTTATTCTGTGTCAATGTGAATGTTAGCTGTGTGTTCTTATTAGAATTGCTGATGCCTGTGTGCTCTGAAGAGTCATTAAACCTTTAAATGACTTTAATAAAAGTTTTATAACTATAAATAT
>JABWIB010002411.1:0-15160 GCA_016617825.1 Platyplectrum ornatum | reverse complement strand
TGATTAACACGATACCTGGAGAGCCAGCCGAAATTCAGGATTCTCCAACAACTCAACAACTCTGATCTATCTCCGCTTCCTGGCGAAGCTCAACTGGCAGTGAAGCCATTGATTTCAGTGTGGCACAAGTAATGAAGAGCAGGGAACCCACGGCTGTTTCATGGGTTATCCAATGCATTAGCAGAGATGCATAGAATCCGATATCCTGGAATTAGTTTTGCCATCCTGAAAGGATAACCCTGTTGGAGAACAGCTAACAGCCCTTCTCCACTTGTTGGATCTCCCAGGCCTGCTCTCCCCATAGAGAACAATGNATGCACTGAGGTCTGGAGAAGCTGAGATCAACCCTGGAGAAGTGCCAGAAGCGAGGGAGAAGTGAATAATGCAGAAACCAGCTGTACACTTTGTATTTCTCCTTTCTCTCTCCCCTCCTTTCTAAATAAACCCATGTATGTCAGTATCACTGCACGCCTGACCAGTACGCCTTGCTGGAAAACGGTTTAAAGCACAAATCTGTAGCAACTCCAATACTTTATCAGCCACCACCAAGCGTAAGCATTGCAAATCTGCAGGCTCAGAAAATCAATGAGAGTTAAGCTTTAGTCACCCATCCAAGACCGTGTTTATAGTATTCGAAAACTCAGCTTTATTCGNAATATTCCTTTATTTTGGACATGGNGCGTTCTCCTGCCTCATTTGCTAACACTTTCTCTAGCCCTTGTTACCACACACAAAGTTCCTTATTGAATCTGCTGAAACCCTTCCTCTCCCTCTCGCTGCTGCCTTTTGTTACCGCGACCTAACACATCTTTGAGAATTGTTCCAGTTGGTTTAGCAGGAAAGGTCATTTTTCTTTGACTACTCAACACTATACTAATAAATCCATTCAGGCTTTGCCAACAAACATAGAAACAGCACTCANTTGCAGTCAAAGCTCCATCTTCTTGTTATTTTGATACAGGAACCCAGAACAAAACTTTCTTTTTCTTCCCCCTGACGATGACACATGCACCATTTCTTAAAATCACATTCTGTTTGTATCCTAGTCAATGAACTGAGTAGCACTAAATATCCAGATTTTTCGGGATAGATAACATGCCCGCAATCTGTTGTGTCTCAACTCATGGGATGTGTTTTCAGGATCGGAAAGCCTGTCAAGCCATAAAAACAAAATGACCAACTGCGCCTCTCATCTGGGGTAGCAGGCGATCAATCACGAATAATGGCTTGGAAATGTAAGATTGTAATATGGGGACNGAGCCAGGTATGTAATTAGACATTGCTTTGGTTATATTTCAATAACGAAATGACACACTGTCTGTGACTACAGATGAGGAGCCTTGCAGACCCAGTCATGCTGTGTAGCATTCCAGCCTCTGAAATGGATAGGACAAGTGTTAGAATAAAAAGTCTTCAGTGACCCGGGAAGGTCATAAGAAATATTCATTTAAATGCAGGGTCATGATATTAGGGATTCTGCTGGCTGAATATACAATGGCATTTATAAAGGTAAAAGTATAGACATGTCTATAGCGGTGCTGCTGCCTCACAGCGCTGAGGTTGTAAGTTTGATTCCCAGATAGAACCTTATCTGTCTGGAGCTTCTATGTTCTCCCAGTGTCCGTGTGGGGTTCCTCCAGGTGGTCCGGCTTCCTCCCATATCTCCCCCGAAAAAAACACGCCGGTAGGTTGTCAGCTGAGGAAGTGCTTTAAAACAAATGTGATCATAACGTAAGTGTTACAATGAACTATCTTACTAAATCATGATTCAGAGTTGCTCTTACACCCATATTTTAGGGGGTACAATAATATATATATTTTCCACTATTTTGCGCTTCCAAGAGTGCAGCCCCCTACATTAGGTAGTACACCTACTACCCCAAAAGCATAGATTGTGGTATATCACCACAGTCCATACAGATAATAATAGTCTGATATAAGGAGGAATGACGCCCTCTTAGTCTCTTAATTCACTTCTAATTCTGGAAATGATGCTTCTATGTGAACTATCTTACTAATTCTGGTTCAGGCCATGATTCAGAGTTGCTCTTACACCTATATTTTAGGGGGCATCGGAAGGTCTATGCTGGTAGATTTAAATGTCCATAATTATTTTCTCGCTTATTTGGAGATATATTTGCCATTAAAAACTCTGATATAGCCCCTACAACTTACAGCTACATCTCCACTGCCTATTTAAGGTGTTGTTTTTATTCTATGGCATTTTTACGCATAGGTCTATATTTTGGGCTGAAAGAGGTCATAGTTGGTTTAATTTCTCTTCTCTTTTATTATTATATCCTGCTTGATATATAGTATTGCACCTTGATAAAATACAGTATAATTGCTATCTCTTTACACCATGCCCAGTTGTATCATGAACAACCAGAGAGAGGTCCACATACCACCAGGAGGGCAAGTACCAGTGGTTTTGAATGCAAGTGGTTCACTGCTGGTGCCTAACTCTAACCCTCTCCTATCAACAGTCTAACCTTAACCTTCCCCTCCTGACAGCCTAACCACAGCCCTCTCCTCTCCAATGCCTAACTCTAAGCTTCCCCTCCCCGCTACCTAGTTCTGACCTTCCCCTGCACTGGCAATCTAACCTTCCCATGCACAGGCAACCTAACCTTCCCCTGCACCGGCAACCTAACCTTCCCCTGCACAGGCAACCTAACCTGCACCGGCAACCTAACCTTCCCCTGCACAGGCAACCTAACCTGCCCCTGCACCGGCAACCTAACCTTCCCCTGCACCGGCAACCTAACCTGCCCCTGCACCGGCAACCTAACCTTCCACTGCACAGACAACCTAACCTTCCCCTGCACTGGCAACCTAACCTTCCCCCTGCANTGGCAACCTAACCTTCCCCTGCACCGGCATTCTAACCTTCCCCTGCACCNGCAATCTAACCTTTCCCTGCACTGGCAATCTAACCTTTCCCTGCACTGGCAATCTAACCTTCCCCTGCACTGGCAACCTAACCTTCCCCCTGCACTGGCAACCTAACCTTCCCCTGCACCGGCAACCTAACCTTCCCCTGCACCAGCATTCTAACCTTCCCCTGCACTGGCAATCTAACCTTCCCATGCACCAGCAACCTTACCTTCCCCCTGCACTGGCAACCTAACCTTCCCCTGCACCGGCAACCTAACATTCCCCCTGTACTTGCAACCTAATCTTCCCCCTGCACCAGCAACCTAACCTTCCCCCTGCCCTGGCAACCTAACTGTCACTGAGTCAGGACACTGTCTACACATCTGACTACTATGGTTGTACATATAAGCATGTGGTTAAGATTAAATTAATTTGGGAGTCGCTGGAGTACCCAATCATGACCAGAGCAAAACAAAATGACATTAATGTATTAAGTAGATATAGTTAGTAGTTATTTTTTATTAATAATTAGATTTATTATTTTGTTGCAGATCAGCACGTAAAGTCAACGCCTCCCCCACCCCCCGCCCTTTTGCGAAAAGTGCTAATAATATATAGCTGTAATTAAATATAATGTACTAAATAATGTTTCCACATCAAGACAAAGTACTAATACAAAGTTTTTGATACTATAACAAAATCTAGATTTTTGCAGATTACTCTAATTATTAGATAGCATCTTTCTCTATCTGTTCTATAATAGCAAACACGTTTCAGTGCTAGAATTATTAAATAAAATAAATATTTCTGTTTTAAAGAAAATAAACCTTCCAAAGGGATATTAGCTCTGGCGGTGGTGTATAAAAGAATACACCACCGCCAGAGCTAATATCCACCTGTTAAAGACTTGAAGGTCAGTTTAATAAACAATCTGCCGTACTAAAGCAAGGGGAGGAATAAGAGGAAGATTAAAGGGCCTATTAAATGCTCTACAGCAGTGCTCGCTGATTAAACTTCCCCTTAGAACTTTGTTTTTGCAAATGCAATGCACGTCTTCCACGTCTGATGGAGGCAGTGCATTAGCCGATCTGCTTATTAACCTATGTAAACATCACCTATAATATTTAATAAGGTATTTGATACACAAGCAGTGTGCTCCATCTATTATCATTATCAGCTGTGTGTGGTCCAGGCTAAATTGCCATTTCCTTTCATTAGACCTTGTAAAACAGGTCTCCGTTTATATACAGTCTCGTGTTTGATTACATTGAAAGAGTCTGTGTGCTTTACATGGGATTTATCTTCGGCGCGTGATATGAGGAGGCCATTAGGGTTTTCTGATTTGCTGGATATTGTATAGGAAACAATAGGAGCTGTTCTTTTAGTCATTAATCAGGGGGAAGCCACTGTTGAAAAGCAAATTGGAGTTCATATTTTATCTAACCTTTTGCCATTTTATTCCTGTTGCTTTATGGTTTGTGAGCGTTTACTCCATCATGCCGAATGACAAAGTCTGAAAGAGAAGTATTTGTTTAAAATCACAGAAACGCTTTATGTGGAAAGAGAAAGAACATTCTTTAAGGCTATCTAGACCTGTAACGGGAGAAAGATGACGGGTTCCTGCTATAGTAAATAAACACTCCGCATCCAGACGTAATAAGATCACACACTTGTAAATTCATCCGTATGGAATGGAATTAAGCATGTGCAATCCTGGTGTCCGTGCGTGTGAAGGTCGTACATTTCACTGGCGCGCTTATCTGTCGCTCTGTCGGGTGGTATGTGCTAGTTCTGAATAGTTTCAGGGGTATGGGGTATATTATCATTCATTTCAGAGGTTACCGCATCAGTAATGATCCATGCCGCAAAAAAAGTGATCAACACCTTTTATGTACCACAAAATAGTACCAAGACATTGCAACCCTTGTTACTATAACAAGTCCACTTGTCTGCAGTTTCTGCAGTGATGGTGCAGTCCAGCTATAATTAATAGCCAGCAATAGCGTTCTGCCCCCATCTCTATTATTTTTCCTGCTGCAGGGGAGAGCCATTTGGTTTGGATTTCATGCACCTCTGGATATTGGAAGTTGTGGCGGTCTGGATCGCCAGATCGAAGTAGACAGTCAACCTTGATTTGTGTCTGAAAGGTGTCTCTTTATTAATATCCACAAGAACTGTCTAAACCATTTATACCCTGTCCACACTTTGGCAAAAACCCGGGTCAAGGCACAGTATGAAATGTTCATCTGGAAAAACCCAAGCCCGTTAATCTGGGATTTTGACCCGGGTATAAAGCAAGGTAATTCCCAGGTCAGTGTGAATGGGCCGACCCAGGTTCCCAGGTCCCTGGAGCAGTGAGAACGGGGTCTGAAGACGTCAGGATGGTAATTGACACAGCAATATCCTGGGTTTTTATACTCAGGATGTTGCGCAATGTGAACAGGGTATTAATGAATTACATTTTTTATATTTTCATTTACTCCTCAAATTCCAATTGGTTGCCTTTTCCGGTTTCCAATTGTTGCTTCATTTATCAAGTGAACATTTTTCATATCACGTGCACCAAATTCTCCCAGTGTGCTTTGTTCCAAAGCTGACTTGTTTTTCTTTTGTAACCTGTCCGCCTCCATGTTCATCATTAAGTTACTCGCACTATCATCCCTTTTCCTCCCTCTACGAGACATTTGCCCTTTGTTCCTTCAGCATTCTTTGAGATCAACAGTCTATGAATATTACAGAGCTGAACTTGTAACATCATTTAGCTTTTTAATGGCCGTTGTAGGTAAAAAGTGAATTTAATTATACAGCGGTCGTTTCCAACGACCACACATATTAAATATCCAACCGTGCTGTAAAATAAATTTGTTTTCACTGCATGCCAACATAACTTCATTCCATGGAGCAGCTGGAAAGATAGTGTATGTCATCACATGAATGGAAGGGGGGGGGGACACTGCAACTGTAATGGTATGCACTGCAGGACCATAGGACTGCTACTCTATCACCATAAAGACATCAAGCTGATTGGCTAATGGCTGTTTAATAATAATTATATGTTAAGATAACACAGGTGGTCTGTTTTTAATACACAAAGGAAGAAAGCAAAATATCTTATGAAAATTCAGGAAGGATAGGCAGATCAGAGGGCTTATTTTCGAGGTAGGGCTTATTTTGGACTGTTATACAAAAATTAGGGTACGGCTTATTTTTGGTATAGGTCTTATTATCGGGGAAACACGGTAGTTTCCATGAAATGTGTCAAAAAGCTGCACTTAACCTGCCAGTGACAATGGTTATCTTCTGCATTCGTTGCATTGCCACCTAGCTGTTACCGTTGGAACTGCAACTTTTCAGAGCTACTGACAGCATGGTGTGAAATCATATTAGCATGGTTTCAGGATAAATACAGCGCCATGGTGGTATTTAGAAACTTTATAAAGTGTCACATCATGTAAACTCTCTCCATGCAAACAAACTGAGTACATTTTTTTTAACTGCTTAATGTCAACACATGCACAAATGCATAAAATTCATAGTTATGCAGAATATTAAGACCATCTGTAAAAAAAAGCAACTGCATTTGCTTGATGCATGGTATACAACAGAGGGTCTCAGCCATTGGTAATAGTACCATACTATTACCTGCAATACAATAGTATATATTATACATACATACATACAATAATCTACAATATATTAATATACAGGGCTCAAAATGAGGGTGTTCACAGTGGTATACCATACCGTCAATTCTCCCACCGATTTTATTCATTATAAATCTTTTACTATTAACTATACATTTCCATTGACCTCCAAGTATAAATTTCCACTTTACATTCAGTAAATATATATAGGTGTTTATATAATATGGTACTTGACCGAATTCCATAGCAGGTAAATGGTACTCTCTTTCCCAAAAAACTCTGAATACCACTAGTATAATAAATGGTGACAATATAAGTTATTGGGATGCTTTGCCACAAACATCTGAAGGTGGACAAGCTTTTTAGAATGATGGGTAATAATGTGTGTATGGTCACAATTGTATTTGTAACTATGCTCTCAAATTCCATTAAACTACCCATAACTCTTTTGTGGTGTAGGGCTTTGACGGTTTTGGAAAGCGCACAACCAGTTAAAGGCTATGTAGAGACGTATTGACAAGCAGACCATTAGAAGGTGACATGATACATTTCGGAGCAGGATAGAAGGAAGGGAGCGGTTGTCGTTCTCATCCTCAGGAAAAGGCTTACAACCTATTGAGAGTCATCTGGCACAATACCATCCAGAGAAGATCGTGAACCTGCTCATAGATCAAAGGGATACATTATGTACGTAATACACCCAAATAGCAGTCTAGAGTGTCCTAATAACTCTAATATTTAGCGTTTGAGTACTGGGATCGGCTACTCTGCAGGACAAAGAGCACAAACATGAAGATAAAATGATGCCATTATTAGTAAGTGATGACATTTCTGCAGCTCCTTCCTGTATTATGTTCCTGCCTTTAAATGTGCAATACTGAGCTACTAAATATGTCAGCAGAGTGAATCCTAGTAGTACATTGTGTTTTTGATGTGCTTTCTGCAGATCTAAGGACAGGGGNATTATTTACAGACAGAAACACCTGTTTGCTAAATGAAGATTTGATGTCGGTTATGAAAGCAGATACAGAGCGGCAAGTACTAGATTGTGCTTTGTTCTNCGGATGATGGTGTCATTGATGCCACTCTTATTGCTTATTATTGAGTGACATGCTGATTTAATAGACTATTAGACAATTATCCCCTATGTATCAGATGTAGATTTAGGATACTTTGTACAGGACTGTTTAACGTGATCAGCCAACCTGAAAANGTGTCTGACAATAGTCATTATTACTTGTGAGGAGCACGCTACAGTGACATATTGCCTCCATAGTAAGNCTGATGAAGATACTGTAGCAGTGTCTATGATTCTGAACAACATTTATACTTGCCCCCTCACCTCCCCTTATAATTACATTGGTCCAGATCCAGACGTGAAAGTAAGAGCGTAAAGTTACTGGGTAAAACCATGTTGAATTACAGGGGAGNTAAATTTCATTTGTTGGCAACGGTTTTAGAGGTCTAAACAACAAAGTAATACCTAATAACAATGTAAAAGTAACTATTATCAGTATTCTGTATGTGTGCAAAATGCTAAAGTAAAGTATACTCCCTGAATGCAAAAAATAACAGCGATTTTACCTCCACTGCAATTCAGCATGGTATTGCCCAGTTGTAGCTTTACACACTTACTTNCTGAAGTCTGGATCTGATCCATTATATCCATATAACAGTGCTAGTTTCTATACGATTTTAAAAATATATTGCATGCTGTCAGTCAGGGGGATTAATTGTGTCCCGCAGCAGGTGAAAGCTATGGCACCCCCAAAATGTTCTCTGTATATGTGCCCTCTGTCTGTATCCAGGTGTATGTGAAAATTAGAGCAGATATGTGCGNGTGTGCAGGAGGGGGCCATCAACTCCCATCACTCTCATCTCTCGCTAACCCTGCCTTACGTGACTTGTGTCTAAATCCAGCCCATTTNTCTGAACGCTAGGAATTCCACCCGGTAACATTTGGAGCATGTATGTGCACTTCTAAGAAATTTGCCAAACTTTGCAGGAGTTGGGCTGTAGTCAGGATGCTGGATCTGGTCCTATATGTGTATTTCCAGTCTTCTGTCCCCTNCTTCTGTATGATTGAGCCTACAGCCAGTGTGTAAAGTTTTCATCCAGGGATCTACGTGGAGCTTGAGGTCAACGGATCATGGGATTGGAGCCATGGCCCCTTTAATCATCCAGCACCGGGAGCTGTGATATTGTCAAGATAGCCACAGTCCTGTGTCAGAGACTTTTCTATGCACAGACTCCTGCCGTGAAGGTTATGGAACCAATATGTCACTTGTTGGCGGAGGGATCCATTTTTGCTGTGTCTAGTTGTGGCCTTAGCCCTAAATGNGACACTACCAATGGTATGGACATCCTGGTCCACCTAAATGTGGCACAAGTTTCTTGGGATCTTAATGAAACAAGGTTACAACCTGCAAAAATTCTACTGTAAGAAAATTATTTTTGAACCTCACCAGGCCTGAAAAGCATTGAACGGCCTTGTTTTATATCGCTTTATATTACATAAGAATAACAAATCCAAGCAATAGACTGCTGCGGAGTCACTAGGCCACTTGAGTTGGGTTCCTTGCTTCCGCTATGGCTTACGATCAAAACTTTTTTTTTTAATCCAATCTCCAAAATCACAAATTACCAAATGCATCTTAAACGTTATAACCTGACCTGACCTCTGCTGACATCAGCACGTAATGTAGTCATCGCATTGGAAAAACCAAGTGCCTATTTTGAACCTTACGTTTATCTTTAGCAAACCAGCCTATTTAACTTTCTCCCCCATAGCAGAACATTTCGGGATAACCTCACTACAGACTCTGGAGAATTAAAATCAAATAAAACCTCAGAGTCGACTGACCAACGTCTCTGTTGTTTTATTAAATATTAGTTTTTTAGATGTGTCTCGGACGAATGTGCCCCTCGTAGCCATCGGAAATAGGTTTCGGAATAATGGGTTTTATGAAAATAATTACCCAGACTGTTGCTTTTTAATCTTGCTACTGATGATCCGAGCCAAATTAAACACAAAACCAGCATTTTTCATTTCTTATATAAAGTGCAGTCATGGCTTATAAACATTTAAGGGACACACAGGGTGGTATTCTCTTCGGAAAATGCTTTAATAATTAAACGGGTTTAAAAGTAGTTTGGTGAAAATCCTCCAAAAAAGAGGGATAGTTTGTTTAAAGTTTGTCAGTATTTGCAGTGATTGACATTAAAAGCCTGAGTTATTTATAAAGGTTTGTTTGCATCAAAGCCCCACAGAGCTGGGAGCAGAATGGAACGGCCGAGATGAAAGGTCCCTTCGAATCAAGGGTTTGAGGGACCACAGTGTAGNGTTCACCAAAGTGCTTGATAATGGATTTGTTCAGCATATGTAAGTAAGCGGCTCTTAATAAGCTGAAGAAGAAGCAGCAGCAGCAGTGATTGAAGCTGTAATCTCACTAAAATACATAAACAAAGGAAGAGGAAGTACTCTGAACATAGGATTCATTAATATTGCCTGTCCTCTACCAAGACATAGAGAGATACATGGGTTCTTTATGAAGGTCTAGGGGAAGATGAATTAGAACCTGTTCTTGTTGACACCGCAANAAGTCCAATTGATTTTCTTTCTAAACGGTGCTGGTTACACGCTTATTGCTTTTTTCAAGTGTTGGCGTAACTCAGGCTGCTGGGACGTCAGCCAGTCCATGTTCTCCAGGTTTCTTCACATAGGACCAGACTCAGACTTCCGGTCATGTAGAAGCTTAGAATCAGTCCAGAATCATCAGTCGAGCCATTACTAGCACTTATGGGTCGTTTAACATCATGAGTCATTTAATAAGACTCCATCAAGGAGATTGTGGAGACTTGAAATGGTATAGTCATATAGGACTGGTACGTTACTGGATTCCAATGAAGGTTTCTCTTGTTTGGAGATGTTTTATGTGTTCAGTGAAAGACTTATTGCTATAGAGCTATAGTTTCTCTGCATACCTCTCAACATTTGCACCGAGGACAAATAGGCCCAACTCTCGTGCGGCAATAACCCCACTCTGTTTCGCCCACAGTCCGTCCAACTCCGTCCATGGACCACACAACCCTCATAAAAACATTTCTGTACCTTTATTAGGACAAAGTACAGNGTGGGTGGGACATTGGCACAGTCATCTGAAATCGGGACAGTGGGTAGGTATGTCTCTGACATAACTACTTATGCTGTATGGACAGATTGTGATAGTAGCCAAGCTAAAATGATCACCAATCACTAGAGAAGAGAGACAAGATTTACATAGAATACTTTACCAGATGCCTCTGGGCTAGGCTTCAGTGTATGGTGCCAATTATTAAGGGGTGAGCTTTTATATATGGGCTGAATCCAGTAGTCAAACAGAACCAGATTGAGATTTTAGGCACTATTGACTTACTCACGACTTAATCAAGAGTGGCCAAAACCATGTTGAATAGCAAGGGAGGTAAATTTCATTAGTTGCAACCAGTATTACAGGTGAGAGATGATGTTTCCAGCCCAAGTGTAATAACAGTGTAACAGTAACGCTGGTCAGTATCTGTGTGCACAATGCAACAATAACGTTTTCTCCCTGCATGCAAACACTGACATTCATTTAACCTCCCCTGCAGTTCAACTTAAGTTGTGAGTAAGTCAATTGCGCCTAAAGTCTGAATCTGGTCCACGGTTTGGAGTTTGATGCCCATTGATAAATAACCCCATAATCTGCCCGGATGGGAGGGAATGTGTCCTTTTAATCTCTGAACAGGGAATGAAGTGTCACCTGGACAGTGGAGTAGGAGCACATTACTGGCTATCCCAATAAGTAAAGCCAAGTAAACCTTAGAGGTCATTTCCATATTCCGCTAGTTATGGCCCTTCGGGATATTTCCTGTTACAGAATTACACGCGAAAGTATCCTGATGCTTATTCTACACTTTTCCTTGTTTGACAGGTAATGCTAATGCTGACAGTAAAACGTGGTGGGAATAATAGTGTTCATACACATTACAGGTCTGGCAGATGGTCGGTAAATGTGCAGTATTTCATTTACACAGTGACATTCTACTGTCAGGGTTATTGTGTGGGGTGTCAGCTCCGGCTTTAATCTAATACAATGCACACCACTGAACATTAAACACATCTACCTTTCACTCTTCACAAGCATTTCTCAGGTTTGCTCTGTGATGTGTACACAGCTGGAAGATTTAAAGTTCTCCCTTTTATTTCACGTATGCAATGCCTGTCTATCCAAATATTACATCACACAACATGAACCCTAGTCATGTCCCAAATGCAGTTACACACTTCTTTACTTTTATATGGCTTTAGCCTTCAAATTTCCTTATAATCACCATTTGTTTTAATATTGATTTATTTACCTACAGTGTTAACTATTAAGTACATATCATAAGTAATTCTTGTATATTATGTCCTAAACGCCTTTTCTACAATTAAATTTCAATATGTAGGGTGAGACTTCCGTCCAGGGGATGTAGTCCGGGACTCACAGACACAGGGCCGATTTGAAGGCCTGCTCATATATCATTCANATAAGCAATAGTAATTATACAGAAATCCTTTGGGACAAAATCTGTTTTGTGACGTGACCTAATTCTGCCGTGCCATTCATGGAAAAAGACTTGGTCCTACAGGATTCCTGTAGGAAATAGACAGGGATATTAGGGTTATTTTAGGATAGGTTATTAAAAAGTCATGTTGGTGATATACATGTCAACGTGGATGTCGGGCACACATACAATTTGCAGAAGTGGAAAGCTGGATAGATATAGAAGAGGCATATGGGCATATTTGAAGGCCGAGGGGTAGAAATGGAGACTGGATAAACTAAGTGGATTGCTAGACATATAGATCTTGTTTAATATATATAAGTGTTTGGTAATATGTATCAGGGTATTTAAGCCTGATGGGCGACGGGAGGCACTTAAATTTTATGCACTGGGCTGACCATTTCAGCACCATTTTGCAGAGAGATGTGTGTGTTAGACTTAAAGGGGTATATTTACTAAGCGGTGAGATTGCAGTGAGATTGGAAAGTGGGGATGTTGCCCCCAATAGCAACCAATCAGATTTTAGTTCACATTCTCCAGTGTGTAAAATNAAACTGAGAGCTTGAATCTGATTGGTTGCTCTGGGCAACGTTCCCACCTTCCAATCTCACTGCAATCTCACCGCTTAGTAAATATAACCCAAAGAAGGGGTGCCAGAGAACTGCAATTGTAAGAAGATGCTATTGTAACACACTCTATAAACACACTCTATAAATAAATGTTTAATAACCATTAAAAAGTATTAGTCAATAAACAACACTGTATTAGAAAGTGTTTCAATCGAGATTGTGTTGTGAAGTTTATTTGCACTCAATTATATATTGGAAGTCAATGGACATAAAAAGTCCTAATTAAGATTCTAGCCAGTCTCAAATAATGCCCCACAGGGTTAAAGATTTAGAGGTGTATAAATATCTTTTCCCAATATCAGGGCTTACCTACAGTTCAGATCGCCTTTATCCCCAAGCCCTATAGCAACTGGACACCTTGATGATGAGTTACACAACTAACTGTAGGTATGACCTGTTACTGGGAAAAGATATTTACACGTGTCTGAGAAGACAGTCCACCAGTACCCACAGAGGTTAGACTTCCTCCTGTTATCTCACTCTAAATGGTGTCTTTTCTGCATTGTGCATTGACAGTGGCGCAGAGCAACATCAGTGCCCCCCTCCAAAATTTCATATAGAGGGTGATGTCAAGTTGTGTCTGTGGACTGGTAACACCAAGACAGTATATTCAGTTATGAATATGTTCTATCTTCTTCTCCTAATAAAACTGTTGTGTAACACCCTTCACAAAACAACTCTGGAAAACTCCATCAAATATCTATAAAAGCATTCCAACTAGCATCCCTGTTACTGTACTGAGTTGATCCCGAGTAGTATGTTGATGCACAGGGCCTGATTAAGACTTAGCATCACCCTAGGCTCCATTTTAACTATTTCATACATCCAATCTTCAGCCACTCTCCCAAGATACATGCAGTGCTGCTCCAAAAGCCATACACCCTATCCCTCAGCCTAGTCAAATGCTCCGATTACAGGACTTCTCCCGGGCTGCACCTGCCCTCTGGAATAATCTTCCTAGCCTGTTAAGGTTATCCTCCGCTCTCCAAACTTTTAAGCGTTCCCTTAAAACTCACCTATTCAGACAAGCTTATCATATTCCTCAACCTACTTAACATGTTGTACTCTGCTTATAACTATTCACCAACAATTTCTGCTACTAACACTGCTGTGTGACTGGATCACACAGAGCACTGAGCACTTTTACTACCTGTTAATAAATAAATAAATAGTCAACGTAATGGTTAATCAAGCTCAAATAACGGACGTTTTAAGACACAAATTATGTCATGAGAATGGGAGTCCCAGTTATATGGGAGGGATTTATCACATGCTCTCATATAAAAAAGAGCTAACTACTAAATCAGTATTAAGTATATTTATCAATGTAAAATAAAAAATGCAAATGTTTGGACAAAGAAGACTACATTGTCCACACTAGGTCTCCTGGTCAAGACATCTACTTTGGGACTACCTAAACACTGAAACAAATATAATACNTTAGGCCTGTTCTCCATGGAAAATAAACGTTAAATCCACATAAATGCATATAACACATGCTTGGGCATAGTCGTCTTTAGGTTAAACTCATTGTAGTCAAAATAAAACCATCCATGATTTCATATAATGGAAAACATGTTTTAGAGTGTTGCATCATTACCAGTAAAGAGCTGAACAATGTTCCATTAAATAGAGACCAGCGGAGCATTCTACCATTACATAAGATCAGAGCAGTGTTGTAGCATGACATCAGCTGAACATAACGTTTGAAAACAGTAGGAGAGACGCTGGATATGGGAAGATGGGATAGCATGAAGGAAAATCCTGTTTCTATCGCCCCAAACTGATGATAATTGCATTCACAGGTCCAGGGTACTTTCCAGTGTAATTCATTTCACTGTTACCTTATTCTGTAAAGTACATTTATTTAATGTAGAAACATTTTTCTTTACCAAATAATTCTGATAAATTACGGCTGATGTTTTGTCCCCATCTTACTGACACCATAATTCTTATATCAATAGACCAGTTTATTAAATGCAAATTCAGTTTATTCCCCTGTGTGCCCAGTAAATCTTTTTTACCTCTATCAATCAAATATAATCCCTTTCCCTATCATCTATAACCCCCCTGGTACACTGTATGTGTGAGAGATATAGCTAGGGAGAAGGTATTATGGGGTGCACTGTATGTGTGTGAGAGAGAGGTAGAACTAGGAAGACAGTATTATGGGGTGCACTGTGTGTATGTGTGTGTGTGCGTGTGAGAGAGATATAGAGCTAGAGAGACAGTATTATGGGGTGCACTGTACGTGTGTGTGTGTGTGAGAGAGAGAGATAGAACTAGGAAGACAGTATTATGGTGTGCACTGTATGTGTGTGTGTGTGAGAAAGATATAGAGCTAGGGAGACAGTATTATGGGGTGCACTGCATGTGTGTGTGTGAGAAAGATATAGAGCTAGGGAGACAGTATTATGGGGTGCACTGCATGTGTGTGTGTGT
>JABWIB010002409.1:7285-27568 GCA_016617825.1 Platyplectrum ornatum | reverse complement strand
TCGTCAATACAATTCGTCACTTACTGAATACTATACATCACCAGTCATTGACGAATTTATATCACTGACGAAAAGAATTCTCTGCAGAATTCGTCAGTTAGTGAATTCCCCCCTAGGTGAGAGGACGTCGTTGAAGCACTATTTCGTAAATAAATTGGATCTTATTCCTAATCTTAGCCATAAAAGGGGGATTGGGATCCTTCCAATTTTGGGCTATTGCAGCTTTGGTAGCAATCAAAATGTGACCAAAAACATAATGACTAATAATCGTTTCGAGGTCCCAAAACATATGTAGAAGGGCCACGCATGGGTCAGGAGGGATAGATACCTTAAAGACTTTGGAGGCGAGACTGAACACCTCTTGCCAGAGTGGCTGGAGGACTGGGCAGCTCCAGAACACGTACATGAGATCTCCCACTCGGCCACAGTTACACCAGCACATGTTAGAGACCGTNGGCCACATGAGGTGCAGACGAGCAAGAGTAAGATATAGCCGGTGTAAAAGCTTCAAGAACATTTCAACATGGTTAATACACAAGGAGCATTTAAACACCTTAGAGGACAGCTGAGACCACTGTTGCAACAGAGAGAACCACCCCAAGGTCAGTTTCCCAGAGTAGCTGGGCAGGGGATTTACTGGGCTCAGACGGGGCCATCAGCCGGGCATAACCGAATGTGATGGCCCCCCTAGAGCAATCCCTAGATAGCTGGCTGACAATATCTGAAGGCGGGGGGCCGAAGCTGCCACCAGCCCGCTTTGTAGAGGACATCCAATGTTGAGGTTGTAAGTAGGTGTAGCCATGAGTGTCC
This sequence comes from Platyplectrum ornatum, assembly GCA_016617825.1. Classification (NCBI taxonomy): domain Eukaryota; kingdom Metazoa; phylum Chordata; class Amphibia; order Anura; family Limnodynastidae; genus Platyplectrum; species Platyplectrum ornatum. The sequence continues at coordinate 26,758 of JABWIB010002409.1, read as the reverse complement.
TCGAGGTGAAATGCGCGGGTCAACACTTTAAAGGTGAGGGCAGCATGGGGGGAAGTAAAGTCCGACAAAGTTGAGATACCTCGTTCCAACCATCCCGCCACCCGCAAATCCCATTAATTATATTGAGTACTTTTCTTTCCTGATGGTCTGCATGGTATATTGCGTATGATAGAAATGTATGCATTCACGGGAGATTCAGATGTAGGTGCAATTCTCTCCAGTGGTTTGCATCCCGAGGGCTGTCTTGTGCAGTGCCATCTAGAGGAATTCTGGAACAATAATGTATTGGACCCCATCCCCAATAGCTTATTGATAGAAAATAAGCCAGTAAAGGGTGTGTGTCCAAACCATTTGTGGTGTAGCTGTGTCTCTTCTTCACTTTTGTTTCTCCAGTTGTCCAACCTATTCCTTTTATGAACTTAAACATACTTTACTTACTTTACTTACCTTTGAAGTCTTTCCTCTCCTATGTGGCACTGTCTGCTGTGAATGTTGCTGGTACGTCATTCTGGAGCAATATGCAAATCCCGATTAACAGTAACTATGTTTCATTTGTTTATACTGGCTTTCTGTTGCTGATGCTGCTGCTGCTATGAAATGAGGAACCTGTACAGTCCATTTCATGACAGTCACAGCCAGAACTAAAAAAAAGGAAATCAACACCAGAGGGGGCCTCAGGCAGGCATGGCCCTGGGTAATTTGTATATGTTCCCCCCACACACACACCCATACTTTCAGGCATTCCAAGTGTACTGTCAAAACATTTGCACCAGCTACATGTCCAGGGGGTGACATTTTGTGACATAGTTCAGACCCTTGAATTTGGATGTGACACTTGAACTTCATTACAAAGGGTCAAAAATGACTGCTGTATTGTCCATGTGTAAAATCAGTTCTTTATACAGTAATAAAAAAAACACATATATATTTTTTAATTATCCTTATTATATGATTACGTGTATTGTATTCTTTTTTTCTTATAGTCACAGTTATACAATGTATATGGTGACATAACACACAGAAGTTGCTTATATTGTGCCTATACTACTACATGCTGTACTTGTATAGGTAACCACCTTTATACTGCATGCAGCTTCCCGTGTTTCGCCCTATGACATAACGCATATTATATTGTCAATGTAAATGCACTTCTGGATCTGTCCCAAAAAAATTTATTCATCCATTAAAAACCAGTGATATCTCAACAGACACGACCCCATTGGGTAATCAGCCCATTCATCAGTTCACTGAGAAGGGACTCAGTGTTAATTGTGTTTAAAGGTATGTGCTGGTTTCATGTGAATTCTAATCAATAATGTTTCAACCCAATATATGTCATCGTTTATTGTGTGCAAGTGATCTATACATCTGTCTGACCAACATCAGTTCTGCTGTCTTTCCAAATTTTACTTGTTGTAATTTGAAACATGGGTGGAGTGTCTTAACCTTATTATATTACTAGACATATAGACATTGTTAAGGAACTCATGTTCAGAGATAAAGAACTAAGGTGAACAGTCTTCCACTGCTTAATGTTATTGCCAGACTAAGTTGAACAGTCGTTCAATAAAGGATGACTGTATTGATGTCTCTGCAACAATCAACAATCTCTAATTAATGGATCCTGGTTTTACTCAGCAGCAGGTGACATGATTGTTGTTCAGGGTACCTAACATATGACACTGTGGCTCTGAACATACAGGATTAGAATGACCAAGACCTGTGACTTTAGATGCCTTCTGCAACCAAGTCTGACACTGTAGCTTTGTCAGAATCCCCATTCCTTGTTTCTAAATTTAATAGTCACAAAGTGGCCAATTCAATGCCACTTCACGCGATATTTCCCCCCTTATGCTATTTGCATAAGGGAGAAAATGTGCGACTTTTTCTTTTATAACATGCTGTGATCTTTCAATACTGTACAAGACGGGAAAAAGCTTGCGACCAGCTTTTTCCCGTCTTTGCATGGCATTGAATCAGCCCCTAAGAATCTAAAACCACCATTACTGGCATTGCTGGTCAGAGAAAATCCAATGTGAAGACGCAACACTATGCAGACAACTGGCTTCATGACTTTGGCCACAAATCCTACATTTAAGACAACTACCACATAAATCCCTGGTCTTATCTCCTCAACAAATCCTTATGCCTTCAGTTTACACACTAAACTCTCACCCATTTACTCCTAGTTTAGTCATAACCCATTCTCACATCTTTGACATTGTCACCCATGACCTGGATGAGGGTTTGGTGGGATTTCGAAAGGCAATGCATTCTGTGCAGAAATGATTTGTTGGGCAGGAGGAAACAGGAACTGGAATACAGATATAAGGAGATGAGAGCAAGGTCAATCAGAAGAAGACTCTTGAAATATCTTCAGTGGAGGTGTCATCTCCTGCATGTATATTGGTTCATTTCTATCACAACAGAGATGGGCATGAATTTGAGTGCATTTGAATGGGTGTTAATGTAGTCATCATCCTTTCACTGGCTTCTCTTTCATCTGACTTCATTATGTGTTTTCGAGCAGAAGAAACAAACTACTGCAGTTGTCTACCACATCTGTCTATCACAATGTGCTCAAATATCAGCTGTCATTATTCATAGTTAAAATGATTAGAGAATAAAAAAAGAAGCATTTTGGTGTGGTATTAACCACTTACTGCCCAAGGCGACCAGTTCCATACTGGGAAACATATCTGGGGATCCATGTCAGATAGGCTGTGAGGACAGGGTACTGTTTTCCAGACAGTTCACAGCTGGTGTTCAGGATAGTGTCAATGTAATATCGGCACTTAATATCGGCAGGCTAAGGTCAGTGTGTCGTCATTACATTCTATATAACCTGTTTGTCATTGGAGTTAATATGTTATTATATACTGATATGTCTTTTGATTATATTGACTCTAGGGCCTAATTTACTAAGCAGGGAGATTGAAACATGGAGATGTTGCAGGGAGATTGAAAAGACATGTTGCCCATAGCAACCAATCATATTCAAGCTCTCAGTTTTATTTTGCATACTGGAGAATGTGGACTTGTATGTAATTGGTTGCTATTGCCATCATGCCTAATTTTAAATCTCCCTGCAATCTTCCTGCTTAGAAAATTTAGGACTTAGTTGCTCTTGTAACAGCAGTAGGAATATCATACTAAAAAACAGAGAAAAAAAGATTTTTTTGTATATTTTTTTTTCATAGGAAAAGATCTTTTTTTAACATGCTTTTTTACATTTGAAGTTAATTGAGAGCTATAGTGATTTATTTGTTTCATTGCGATGAGGAAATAGGACATTAACATGAAAGGTCACTGATTAGGTCCATAGCCTGTCAAGGATGGCTGTCATTAGCTTTTCTTACTCAAATATCTCCAAGACACTAATGCATATTTAATTGTTTATAATCTTCACTGTGTCCTGTGCTACGGGCTATATTACAGGAATTTTTGCCTTGCAAAGTGCACGGATGGAGGAGAATACATAAGGACCTCTGCTTTAAAATGTAATTACATTCATGGCTTAAATCACATTGTATGTAATTATAGATGAAGCACGCTCCCCACGTTAATATTCAGCGATATGGCGTAACATCTACAAATATATGTAAACATTTGTGATCTTAAAGTGCACCTGTTGCCTACCAACAGTGCCAGCCACCATTTTGTGTGTGTCAATGGTCATGCCAACCAAAATCTATAGAGTCCAGGGGCGAGCTGGCCCTGTTGCCAAAGTGCCAGTTGGCACCTTGTCCAGCCGAACCATTGGTGGGTCAGGGCCGGCACACATGCCGATCTATTGATAAAAGGTCCTCTGATAGAAACATTTGAGAAATTAGTTAAACAGGACATAGAAAGTCTCTTTAAGAACTTTAAGAACTTTAAATGGGAAAATTAGTATATCATGGTCATGGCAGATGTAGGCTCATTGTAAAATATTGATCACTCTAAAGGTCTAGAGGTAGTACAATATTTCTTAGAAAGGCCATTTTTTTTTCATTTTAAATAATAACTTTTTTTTGGTACAAGGGAAGCTTTTATATTCAAAACAGGGGTACAGCGATGGGCACACGCTTCACTCCCATTTATACCAATTTTTTTTATTTATTTATTGGGGAGGACAGCCATTTTAAATCCAACATCGTATGGTGGTATCATTATTTAGACAACGTTATTTTCATATAGGAGGGAGACACACAAAGCCTAGAAACCTTCTGTGAAGAAGGGTGACCTAAATATAAAGCTAACCTTTACCACCAGTAAAGAAAAGATACATTTTTTTGATCTTTGCATATACAGTTCAAGGTGACAAATTACTCACCTGCAACCACTTTAAACCTACGGATGCGTATATACCGTCCTCCCCAATAAATAAATAAATTGGCATAACTGGGAGCAAAGCGTACCCCTGTTTTGCATATAGAAGCTTCCCTTGTACCAAAAAAAGTTATTAAGCATCATCAAAATTGGCTTAGGAATATACCCAATGGCCAAATAAAATGCATTAGGAGAAACTGTACATAAGTGAACATTTTCACCGAACAGGCCAATACAAAAAGCAGTTTGTATAGAAAGGGTATAATCCGGTAATCTGGATAAAATCATTGAATAAAATAAGAAATATGACCAGAAAGACCTTTTGGAAAGAGACAAAACTACCAATTCTAGCAAAACACAGCTGGTGGGGAATAATGTGCCTTTCATAACACAATTTCACTCTAATTTTAAGGACCTAGATGCCATTATAACCAAACATTGGCATATTCTTAAAACAGATAAAGAATTGGATGATGTGATTATGGCAAAATCCACATTTATCTACCGACAAGCCCCTACACTAACCAATAAATTGGTTAGAAGTGCTGTAAATGTAAAGGGTAGGGCCATTAGTTAAAAGTTTTTTTTAAATGCGGTTTATGTATACCTTGCCATAGTAGCAAAGATACTAACAAAAAATGGGAAAATTATGGAGATTAAAGAACACATCACATGTAATACAAAAAATTGCATTTACGCCTTTGAATGCCAATGTGGGATGCAAGTTTGAAAGAGAGATGGTCAGAACATGTTAGAAATATTAAGAAGGGCATGAAGTCCCATTCCATTTCCGCACATTTTAAGAAGTTTCACCAATGTAACCCCAATTTTATAAAAAGTTTGGAAATTGGAGAAAAAAAAATGCCACAAGCAAAAGCAGACATGCAAACCATCTATCAAATGGATACTTTATAACCGAAAGGCCTTAACCTTGAATTTGAGCTCAAGTGGTTTTTAGAGTAAATTTTAATCCCTTTTATAATATTTATTAACCCACTATTCAGACACAGGTTTCTGCACAACATCCAGCAATTTTATTTGTGTTTACTTACAACTATATTGTACCACACAGCACTATGCACTTATATTTATATCATATAACAGCCTTTACATTTCACCAGGAATAATCTGTCACGGATTATCCTGAGCAATTGCAATTAATCGGGACAATTAGCTATTTTTACTCTCTTTGGAATAATAAGATTTACCATGGAGTCCCAATATTGGGTATAAATTGCTATGTTATCATGGATTATCACACTCCTTTACAGACATAAGGCTGAGCAGTCAGAGTAATAATAAGTATGATTCAATTTTAATTCCATTTTAAAGAAACTTTTTTTTAGTTCAAACACTACCACACACCACTTTGAAAAAGACACGAGTACGTGTTGAAGCGCGTTAGTGGTTCTTTGTGTGTGGCGTGGGAGAGACTCTTAGTATTGTGGTGGTACACATTTGATATTTAGGGCCTTATAATCTGGTGTTCCCTGCTGTTTCCATCTTACCACTGTGTACCCCCACACTTATTATTATAAGGATCTTAATAAAGTCACTTTATTGCAATTGTTTGAGTAACTTTGATTCGGGCCTTGCAGCCTAGGAGAAGAGAAGAACAGGATACCACAAGGAGTTAAAGAAATTTTATTGGCTCAAAATCAAGAGGAGCATTATGTTAGCATATCGTATTGTATGGTGTATCATATACTTGTACACCCTTACACAATAAAAACTTTTTTATTTTACCCAGACCGAGGAGATCTAAAACCAGAAACTTTATTCACGGTGACAACATCATCCAGGGCAGACAGATGACGGTGAGGTGACTGGTGAGTGGCATCCGGAGTGGAGGAAAATCACAGATAACCTCGAGTGGATGTTTACTCTATGCAAACCTTCAAGATACATTAAAGTGAGTAGGTCTGACAAAGACCCTTGGTATATTCAAACCTGTCAATACTTCACTATATCGATATCTTTCGAGATTTATACTCGTCAATCAAGTGGATTATATAGACTTTGGTTGTTACCATCTGGATGAACCTTAGTGACTTTTATGTGTGTGGACATTGAATTTGTGGACTTTGGATATTTGAATTAAGCAGCGCCAGACTTATTACAGATTATTAATTTGCTATATTTCACTTTGAAATTTTAGACACAAGAGTAGTGTCTAAATAACCAGTGTCAGGCTAGCTGCAGAGTGCAAAAGGGTTACACATCATTTTATTAACCATATACTACTGAACTAAGCAGGTACCATAATGAGGACCTCATTATGGTGTATGCTTAGTAGAGAAGAGAGCACAAAGAGGCATCCCCAGGGTGCCGCCAAAATGTATTATGAAATCTAGCAATGTCTAGTTCCACCCTGAAGATAATATAAGTCAAGTATTGTTGTCTATTTTGACAAGCTATTATTTGATATTAGTTTAAGATACTGCCTATAGAATTTCAGATGGCTTCAGCAAGTCCTATGCAATAGAAAGCATGTAAACCTGTCATTTAAATGACCTACCAAATCATTCCAAAAAGAAGCATAAGGATAGAAAAATAAATCATTCAACAGTGAACCCCAACGTTCCTGGATCATGGGTCTTGTGGACAGTATTGATTCAGATGCCGCGGCGGAGACACTATATAAATAAACATAAGTTCAGTGAACTGTAAGGCAAAGAACAGAATCCTATGATCAATAAATAAAATAGTCCTTTTTTCCTTTGCGTGAAGATCTTTCTCCTAAGCTTTCCCTTATGGCTAATGCTGTTCAAAGAAAGATTATAAGCGTGTGTGTATCCATACATACATACATAAAACCATTTGGTTTTTTTGACACTTCTATCAGCAGAATTGTTAGATGTTCTTATGTTCTATATCTTTTAGAGACAGGATTTACTGCTTCCAATTAACAAAAATGACTTTTCCTTAACAAACTCTTGCCTTGACACATCAACATACAAGAAAACACTGAATGAATAATGTTAGTAGGGCTTTTCAAACAGTATTTGAGGTTTATAAATCTGTTGGGATAATAAATGGAGTAAGTAGAAGCAAGGGATACATTTTACCAGAGGGTGTGATTGTGTGTGTTTCTGTGCATGTGTGTTTAATGTGAATTACATTATTGTGGATATTTTGAGCCAGTGCAGGGATTTACAATTGGTGGGATAGATAGGGCAGGGATTGGTGGGATAGATAGGGCAGAAGGAGTAGACAGGACAGGAGGCTTAGACAGTGCAGGAGGAGGAGTAGATAGGACAGGTGGAGTAGACAGGGCATGAAGAGTAGACAGTATAGGAGAAGTAGACAGCATAGGAGAATTAGACAGGACAGGTGGAGTAGACAGGGCAGAAGGAGTAGACAGGATAGGAGTAGTAGACATCACATGAGAAGTAGACAGGGCAGGTGGAGTAGACAGGGCAGGTGGAGTAGACAGGACAGGAGTGTAGACAGGACAGGAGGAGTAGACAGGGCAGGAGAAGTAGACAGGACAGCAGAAGTAGACATTAGCTTGAATCTGGTTGGTTGCTATGGGCAACATCCCCACTTTCCAAGTCCCACAGTTTAGTAAATTTAAGCCCTGCATCTTAAAGGTGTAGTTAACTCTCTTCTCCCTCGCTTCAACAGTACTGATCTGCTGCGCTAATTAGCATGGCCATACCCACCAGAGCAGGGATTAGCCATCGCTACATGGTCAGATTAAGAGCTACATGGTGCTAAGGCTAAAAATTATAGCCATCGCTACATGGTCAGTGATGCGTGGGTGTGAACANTGTTATGTGCGATGGTTAATTATATGTTAGCTAGTTAATCACACTGTGCCCTCCATCATTACATTATACCCTCCTTCATCACACTAATATCAGAAGGAGCAGCGCTATGGGCCTTTTTGACAATGGAGGCCTGGNGTCGTAATCCCATTATCTTGTTTTTCCAATCCTGCAAGAGAAAATCAAAGGCCATCCCTGTACAGATAATGAAACATACAGAACACATTTCGATAAAATTATCTAGCCAAATTTCCCAAATAATCTCTTGGGTACCCACTGATCAGTCATTGGCTGTTAACACTGACTGTATGCACAACCTCTTAAAAACAATTATTTTATTCTTTATTAAATATAATAATTATATGGAAGGATTAGTAAAATTTACTTTGCATATACTGAAATCTGAGCACTCTTCAAGTATATAATCAAAGTGCCAAATTGACAAGAACAATTAAAGGAGTTTTATAACTAAGTGATTAAAATTTATAAGCCTAATATTAGGGTACGTGAAAAGCTAATTACTAGGCTATTTTAAGGTGTTCTTAGTTTTGAAACTGAACCATCATATCACCGATTCATCTGTACGAAGAGATAGATTAAAACTAATTTTTCTGTTCATCCAGTCTTACATTATAGGGTTGGAGATCGAAACCCACATTGAACATAATTGCTATTTTCTGCTCAGCCGCTCATGTTCGAAATGAAAAGTTTCTTTAGATAAAATTAATATATTCCGGTGAGTTATCATTTTCTTTACAGAATATAAAATGCAGTTTTATGCTTCCGTTATCTACAGTTGTGTGAGCACTAATTTTCAGCCTAGTTTTCATCTCTCACTATTTAGAACATTAAAATGTATCTTGTTATACATTAGATGTATTGAAAAAGTAATATCTGTCTAACTGGTTCATATTAAACTGGAAACAAAAGCCACTGTAGTCATTTAGCTATAGCGTGGGAGTCAACATAATTTGGGAACCAGGGAACTGAGCACACAGATGCTCCCATCTCTGCTCCTCAATCTGCGCCATGAGAGGATGTTGTTATGTAAGCCGGATGTTAGGAAACCTCAAGGTGGCTGCTGAAGTCCTAGCCATGTGGGTTTTAGCAAATAGGAGCAACTGGGAAGAGCAGGGTCCACACCTAAAATGTTTGAAGATGCAAACACATCTTGGTTTACCATAGATGGTTCTTAGAGGTGATCAAAATCTCCACTCACTCAATAACCCCCCCCCCCNCCCCCCCCCCTATTCCCGTCAAATCTGGAACATGTAGTAGCAGCCAAAAAATATTTATGGCATGGAGTAAACCCATTTCTGGCACATATTTAATCCTGCTATGACTTTGATGTTGTATCAGCATTTTGCAAGTCGCATCAAATACATTAATAGGCATTAGGGGTTGGGTTTTGAGCCTCTATCTTGCACTGTATTAGGTAACAGTAGCACAATCAGAGAAATATAAGACAAGTGACACCAGTAATAATGTTCCCATATCCCCTAACTTTCATAATAATATATGCCATAGATCATGGGTTTTCAACCTTGGTGATGAGAACTCCTGTCATAGATAAGGACAAACCCATCAATAGTAGAGTAGAAAACAGAAAACATATGATTTAATGTATAGTAAAAAGGTGGACTTTAATGTGACGTTTGCATGTTAAAATATCAACTAATAAATAAACAGAAGAGACAAAAACTTTGTGTATTTGTGATATTATTCACATTTCTTTTTGCAATGGACTGGATCAAGAGTTCTAATCCCTGATCCAACATCCTCGCTGTATCCAGACATCCTTCAAAGAGTAAGGGAAAGGTTTCATTTAAATCCTAGTTAATGGAATGCGTGCTGTCACCTACTGGCAATGGGAAGGAACTGCATCTTAACGGTATGGCAGTAAAATGGATAGTCTTCAATGGAAATTCTAGAAGTTTAAAGTGAAACCATTATTTAAATTGACAAGAATGTCTAAAATGTTATAAATATTAAATACAAATAGCAGATTTCCTTAAAGTTACACTGCCACCATTATTAGATTAGTTGTAAAGAACTGTAATAACTTACTGTTTTTTCCTGACAGATAGGCCTAAAGCACATTACAATATAGAACCAGGACGTTGCGTTGGCAGAGATTTGGTTAAAACGAAACTTCCTTTAGATTAAATGTGTATAATATATTACCCTCATGCTACCACAGCAATGACAATTAAATCTAAATTCCCCAGCTGCTATCTCATTTACATAAGTGGCGCTGAAACTCACTATCTCTCTAACGGGCGTAGTATGTGCCTACGGATAATTAAAATAATCTTTTTTACGATCAACTGTAATTTTGTGAAAACATATGGCAGTTTAACTTGTAAAAGATAAAAAAAATCACCAAATCTCAGTACTGAAAATTGTATTTCTTGGTAAGTGTATAAAGTAATTCGTGGTAACATAAAAAAAAACAATTGGAACACCCTGGAACATAGGATTCTTTGAAGTGCATGTAGTGAATATGTAAATTTGTTATGTTTTGTACTCCTTATGAAGTCACTTCGCATAATGTTATATATGAAGCAGAACTATATACCATTGAAGCCCAGATATTAGTCACATATTATTTTTAGACCAAAGAAAACCACAACCACAACTGTTTCCCTGTACATGTGATGTTACATATTCCATATTCCAGTGGACTGCTACATGATCATTACCATGTCAGGAGCACATTAGTAGATATTTATATAGGAGCAGTGAATGAACAGTTTCGACATCAATCAAGGTTTATGTGACATATACATATTCGTACCAATCCAGCTGTGATACATATAATTTTCCGAACGAGGGGCACCAAGGAGTGGGAGTCCAGAACCCTATGGATCCAGTTCTTAGACTGCAAGCTCCAAAGTGACTAAAACCTGATCCATACAACCAGTGTTCCAATATGTAACCCCTGTACCTGGGCATGAGTCAGGACTTCCGGTTCAGTTTCAAAACTTGACTCCAGAAATCTGTACCCAGTAGTCTGGATGTTTTATTTTCTATATTACCAAGAATGAAACCACTCTTTTACAAAGTAGAAAATTTTCCATCTGCAGTTATCATTTAACATAACCTTATTGGGAATTAGGTGCATAAAATAACCAACGTGTTCTGACCTGTTGAAGTGGTCTTTTTCAAGGTACTTGCTAATCAGATGATCAACTCAACTTTCTCACCATTACTTCTTTGATCTCAAGTGGACTGTGCAGCAGTTCTGTTTCCTATAGAACTCTCGCAGATTTCCGGTATTACCCTCCAGTAACGTCATGTTCCTCCTCTTTGCAACTGTCACTAACTGGCTTTACCTATATATAATTCTCTGAAGAACTCCTGCAGCTCTCTTCTGTGTTCACCACTGCCCCATGGAACCTGAAGAACCCTAAAATTATTCTGGGTCAGTGTTACATTGTGTCTGTAGATGCAAAAATGATTATCTCTTGAGGTCTACTCATCTGACATCAACTGATGCACCAACATCCATCGACATCCTGCTTATCAGAGCTTAAATGTAACCAGCTCCTCTATTCCCTGTCCATTCAGTAGAGTGACCTTTAAAATCAGTCTCCAGTGCAGACATTTACAAAAAAAAAGATAATATCACATATTGAAAACACATCACATAATATGTAAGTGAGAATGAGATTATCATAACATAACACAAATCACTGACACAGCTGCAAAAAGGAAAGTCATTAACCTTATATCCCTTATATCCCTCTTTTCTTCAAGAACAATTCAGAGCGTGTGAAATAGACATGTGATATTTGTTGATGTTAGCCAATTGGCTTCTGGATGTTCCAAATGCTGGGATTGACCATATTCTCCAGGGAGAATAAATCATTCTGAAAATTATCGGGGGCTCCAGATTAATTGTCACATTGATTCTACAGGCCAGGGCTGTATAAGCCGTCGCTGGTAACAGGTGTTGTAAAATGACACTTTTTAAATGATTAAAAAGATACAAGATATTTCTAAAAGCAGCATAGCAAGGAGGCACAGCCTAAGGGGCTAAAGGTCCATTTGATGTGGGATTTAAAATCGACTCAAATCACAGGGATTTGAAATCGACATGGCCTGGGGATTTGCAGTATTCAGTATTGGTTGTTTTGATGTGTCGATTTCAAATTCCCATCGATTTGGTTTGATTTGAGTTGAGGACAAATCCCTGTCGTTTGCTATGTATTGCAGGGATTTGGCAAAATCGACTGTCGATTTGAACATTATCCCATCATTGTCGATTTGAAATCCCTGCTACTGCGGTTGTAAATCGCTCAACAGCCAATTACCCGGCTCATTAATACAGGGTCAGAAGTGTCTGTTTTGTTTTACATAAGGTATGAATAACATATACATGAAAATGTGAAGTTTTGTTTGCCAACAAATACAGAAGCAACAATTTACATAATAAATGATGGACTCACTAGGTTCTTTCACAATCAGCACTCAATGTAACCCTATAAAACATAATCACACTTATATGAAACATATTTTGCAATAAAAATTGATCCTTTAAATAGTGTTCCCAGTTAGCAATCAGTGGTATGACTAGGGAAATGGCTCAAATCACCTTAACCAAGTATCGATTTGCTTATTGTCAATTTTAACAAATCAGCAGTGGGATTTTTGCAAATCGAATATTAGTAAATGTGAAAACTGTATGCTTTATGTGGAGGNAATCGCCACAATAATTCGAGATAAGGGATTTGAAATCGACAGCTACACAAGCGATTTCAGACCAAATTGACACATAGTAAATAGCAAAATGGGCAATTGGACAAGCAAATCAATTCCCTTTGTCGATTTGAACAAATCGACCTTTAAATTAGTATATACCCTCCCAAAGGCAGCGTTTCACGAGAACGACATTGTTCTCGTGGAATATCGGCACAGACAAAATCACCCTGTCTGATTTCTGCTCGCAAAGTGTTAGTTGGAGCTCTCTGGTCCAGTAGGGGCTGTGCGGATCAGTGATTACACACGCTGCTGATCGGCACACGTTACTTAAGACAGATGTATAGCAGCATGAGCTACTAACTCCTGCAATTCCCACATCAGAGAAGGGAGTGAAAGGGGAGTTCTGGCATGCCTGAACAACCGGTCCCCGGACATAAATACTAGATCTTGTCCACAGACGTGAATCCTCCTGTGTCTGGACTCAGCGATCTTTGGGATGTGGAAGTACGTAATTGATGAGCAGCAATAGTTGACATTAAATAAAAAACTCAAACAATAGAATAAAAAATACAGATTCATTCCTTTGGTTTCCTAAATATATGCCAACCCTAATAGCTATCATTTATAAAACCTTCAACTGTATCCCGAAAGTTATTCCTCATGCCCTGCTGTCAAGTACCACAAGCCCATCATAACCGCAAGACCTAGACTTTGCAATAGCCGCATATAATATATTGCATATCAGAATACATGCAAACTACTTCCCTGTGATTGTATCTTTATTGGTTATTGTTTATTCAATGAGATCGAACACATATTAAATTGCCGTTTTGGAAGGCCAATGAATCAACAGTGGACCAGGATCATAGTGAAGATTAGTTTTAGTTGTCTCTGGCTTCTAGACAGGGATAGCATTTTATCATTCTGACATGTCATGTCATTAGGCTGCATAATGCAACAAAGTGACAGGCCGGCTTGATGAAATACTATCTGGTTGCATACAGTCCTTTATAAAAAAGATCCATCTAGATGCACCTCTGAAGGTCACTAAATCATGACTTACTCTCCCATGTGAGATGAGAATGGCTGTCTGTTGTAGTAGGAGTTATGTAACCTGCCTCTTCATTGTGTCTAAGATTTGCCAAAAAGCACAAAGTCTTGGTTTATTGTTCAGTGTTTTGACATAACTATAGTAACATACACTTTATAATGTGCATCTCCAGCTTTCGGGCCAGCAAATTCAAATAGAGCTGTTTGGAAAGGATTGATTCATCACCCCTAGTCACAATAAGACACAAGGCAGCGTTCCTCTCAGGAGCCCCTGGGCAAGTTCTTGTGGGTTTGATTGCGATATATGGGTATGTCTAAAGCACACGAGTCACAGCTTCATATGAATCATCATAAGGATGGCTATTTCATGGGAATTCACCTGAATGGAGAGATCTGTAAAATACATTTATGAGGTCACTTGCTGTTTGTTACATGTATCAAATACCAAAGAAGAACATTTTTGCAGCTAAAGCTCATATATTGCAGCAGAAGTCCTTGCAATGAAATGTGACAGGGAAACAATAATCTTACCATAGTAATGATGCTGGAAATTAGTAGCCATTGTAATATTTTAATAAATCTGTTAGTTAGCGGCTTGACTGCAGTTTGGTCAGACAGAGACTATACAAGACCACCAAGGGGCGCCTGCAAGTGTTTAAAGTAAGTTTCAATTAGTGTCAGGGGTGGAATGTGACAGGCTCTGGCATGGAGGTGTATCCTGAGCAGGGCCAGGTTAACAATGGGGCGGATGGGACATTGTGAAAGCTGTTTATACTTTGTTTGGCTTAAGTGGTTAGCACTACTCCCTCACATAATGAAGTCATGTTTACTGGTACAGGCCTAACCCATACCTCCCAACTGTCCCAATTTCAGTGGGACAGACAAGATGTCCCTCTCACCCTGCTCTTTGTCCCACTTTTTAATTTCTTTTTTTGTCGTGAACAAGGCAGTCTGTGTGCGGGACTTGGGTGGGCCATTGCCAGGACCTGTGCAGGCTGTGGTGAAGCTCGGTGGTTCAGTGCCATATGAGGGGTAGGACCTATTTGTCTTCTTAGTGCAAACATTGGGAGGTATGCTAACATGTGTGGAGTTTGTATGTTCTTTGTGTTGTATACCTATTCTGTGTGTGTTTTAATAGTGTAAGTTCCAGCGGGGGCAGGCACTGTTGGGAATGATTGCTTAGAATTGTGAAGTGCTGTGTAATATGATAAAAACCTGATTATAAATAATGAATGGCATCTCTAGATGGTGAACCTTCACTCTTAGAACCTTCTAGGTGGTCATGTCGGATTTTATACATAACCTCCTGTCTTTTGTCTCATGGTACCACTCACATACATGGAATCCAAAATTTGTTCAGATTGACTCTCTTATCTTTGCTAAGCGGGAAATAGACTGTAATAGAGTCTACTGAAATGCAATTTGATTAGATCGAGTACAGGTTAGTCAAATTTCCATTTAAATTGAACAACTAACAGAGTTAGCACAGTCCATAGTGACATGTGTGTATTTTCCCGACTTCCAATCTTATCATTTATCACTAGAAAAATATTCCCTTTAGAATCCCAAATCTTTCATTTTTATACCGGCATAGATTCTAAACTCGAGAATTTTACAGAAACAATAGAGAAGAATCATTTAGGAGTTTGCCTCCAGAGGTATTTTTACATATTCCAATTTCCTCTACTTAGGAAGCAACTACAGATTTCCCAAGTGATAATTTCATATTAGTCGTTTAATTGCCTATCTTGCTAACAATACCAAAGGCAATATGATAGAGGATAATTTATTAGATTTTGCAATAATGTGTAGATTGCAATAAATAATACATTATTAAATAGAATTAATCAACATGTCCATTATAGATGCATAAAATATATTTTCAGTGGTAATACAAACTAAATTGGCTGAATCATATGTCCCAGGTTTTTAACCTATACATTTAAATACCTCTTGAAGGCTGTTATTGTTTGTTTAACACAGGGTGCATTGCCAATTTAACTTAGGCAAAATCCATTTAAGGGTTCCTGGAGTTATGGATGGAGAGAGGGTGGCCATTATCCATCAGGCCATTCTTGGTCTTCAGGTGCTCCAACATGAAGTAAGGTTAATTAATATATGACGTGTAGAGCTCTTATTCACTAAACTAAGGGAATGAAAATGTGGAGATGTCATCAAAAGTGGATGAGGCTTGGTAGGGAACGGGGTGTGGCTTGGGTGTGACCGAGACGGGGCATTACATGGTAATGGTTTGGGCAGGTCCAGGGGCGGGACTGTGTGTCCCGATCTCCCCTGGACATATGTTGAGAGGTATGGTCTCTCACATCCTGGGCTATTGAGACTCTTAAATCTGGCCCAGCAATACTATTACATAACTAAATATAAAATGAGCAAGATCTGCTGAGAAGAGCTCACACTTTGATATATGTACTATATATTGATAAATAATTTTTGTATTTAGATATTGATAAATCATTCATGTATTTAGCACATGACTTTTATTTTATGCATGGTGTTATGCCTTTATAGTAATCTAATTTGGGATGGTTATAAATATAAGCTTTGGCAAAACTCTGGGTTCTGTCTCTTTAATTTCAGCACATTTTGTCATCTCCAATTGCATGTATTTAAATGAATTAAACATGTGTGTATGTATTATATGTATTATCTTTTATAACTATTGATGGTTTGTACCCACAAGCTAACAATTTTATTTTAATGTTTTCTGATTGCTAGGATGGTAAAATACCCACATTTTGCACCTATACAGAAAGTGCCAAATCCCCAATATGTATCTCGATCCTCGTCCACAAGGTAATCTGATTAGAGTTGAAGCCCAGCATCAGAACTATGGATCCATTACTGTGTCATTGTGGATTGAAGCAAGAGTAAGATTTTATTTGTACTTTAAGAATGTGTTTATTTTCTTCATGTCATGAAATGAGGAAAAGGTCCAGAATAACAGATTTCTACATCTTCCTGGCAATTAACCCAGGAATGTCCCATTCTCCAAAATTAATCGAACAAGATTACAAAGTTTAGGAGTAAGTCTAGGGGCACATAGTATATCCCAATTAGTAATTTTAGCAAAACAATTTTATATGTCAATATCTCCACTTAATTGGTCAATGGGACCAATCCGCTGATCCGCATGAATCACTTAAGGCAGGGGTACAGACCTGCATCCAGTCCCTTATGTCAATAAGATGGAAGTTGTGTTTACAGTCACCAAAAATCGAAACTGTTCCATTTTCCTGCCTTCCAGTTCCAGGCTAAACTGAATTCAATGGGCTGGTTTCATACTCCCATGCACCCATACAGGCAGCACAAGAGTACGGGAGAGGAATGTCCCTGCCCTTGTCCCTTCCCAATCCCTACATTTTAATTCCCACCCCCCCCACCAGCCTAGCGCTATGTGGAGGTGGGGGGGGGACAGGTCCAGCCAGCACATGGAACAACAAGTGCATGGAACATCCTTCTGTATTTTTTATTATGTGCAATGCATGTGGACCAGTGGGCATTTCACCAACTTTCATAAGTGGGGGCCAGACTTAAGTCAGGCAAGATCTATATGTAAAGAAAGTATTTAGAAGTATGGTTTATGAGCTTTTGTCCAGTTCAAATGATTTTGTTCATCTCCAGAAAAAGTAATTAGAGATCTGTCACAACATGTACATATTCACCACTTAATGAGTACAAATAGGTTGTACAAGGGATAAACCAGCCTGATGATATTACACGTTTGACATGTAACTATAAACAGGAACACACAGCGTAGCAGAAGGTCACACACACCGAGGCCTGAAATGATTGGCCCGAAAACGAGATCTGAAAAAATACTATTGACTCACACAACCACCTGGTAAAATGAATTATCTCTTTTTTTATTTCCTTGACAGCTTAACTAATGAGAACACTTACCAACTATGAAATCAGCAAGCTACAAGAAGCACTACAGCTGAATCTAATTGCAATTATAAGAATTTTGAATTAAATAATTTGATATGTCTGGTGAAACAGCCCTGGAATGAGGTCAGATCTCCTCAGTACAAACATCTTTTGGTTGTTTGCATTTCAGCTGCCCCAGAAATGGTATAAGAGCTGATCAGAGATAATGATCCAGACTTGATTTATGAATGCTGCGTGCTTAACTTGGCTGTGTGATAGTATGATGCATGCCCATGTCGTTGGGGCATGATGTACTTAAGTGAGTGTTGAGCCTAAGTGCTTAGAATGGGTTGGGCTAGGTAGGGCTGGTGCTAGGAGTGCTATTTAAAGTCACCCTCCGCATCCAGTCACAGAGTTAGGGCACCAGACTGTCTGATTGCATGGGCAGGACATCTGATTGACAGGTGTAATTTCTTTGCTCCTCTGATGGCAGAACCTGACATGAGAAGGTTACTCTCCCTGCACTATAATGTAGAATGTGAATATATATGTAATGTAAATATATAAGTTCAGATCTCTTATATTATAAAATCTTTGGGAAACTAAAGTTCAGGCTTTGTCGGCAGGGCACCCAGCAGTTCAGCAGTTGGCTTCCTGTTCCGATACCCCTGCAGGTTCCCTACCCCAGGAGTTCTGATGGTTCCGGCAGGCACCCATCACCCAACAGCAGCCACTGCCAGGAAGAAGTATGTCTGGTACAACTATTCTTTAGTTCTTGGCATCCTATGAGCCTGCATATAGTGGCTCAATGGAAGCACAGGGCCTGGGTCTAAGGCCTTGAGAGCCATACGACACTCTTACACAACAGGCTGCATATAGAGAGGTTATGGTAGGGTTATGATCATAGCAAGAGAGTGCACTATCCTCTTACATGCTGAAATTAGGAGTGCACGGTTATACGGAATGTGGGACCAGTCCATTATATCAGTGTGTGCATTGACCGGAATTTCTATAACTCTATAAGTGCATCAGACGTTACACGTACTAGTTACTGGATAAAAGTTTAATTATTGATTTTATTGGTGTAACATTTATGAACTATCCTGTTTTGTCCAACGTTCTAGTGCCAGAAACATTAGCCATGGTGGACAGAATTCAGACCTCCAGAAAAGGGACGCTTTCTGCTCAGAGGGAAAGAGAAAACTTCTTCTTGGGAATGTGCATACGCTCACTAATCGCAATTATGCACGACAGTAAGGACTAAAAATGTGTGTTTCTTTTCTTGCGGAATGTGTGATTGTTTTTCTCGTCTTTGCGATAATTTCATCCAGCAATATTATTACATAACTAAATATAAAAGGAGCAAGATCTGCTGAGAGGAGCTCACACTTATGTAATATATATTGCTAAATCATTTTTGGATTTAAAGCCACACGAGTGACAGGTTCACCCCCCTCTCACACATGCCTGCACAGGACCCCATTCAAACAGAGCTTGCTTGAGACCTGGATCCAGTCCCAGTTGTCAAAGTTTTGTGTTTTCTAATCTTGCAAACCAATGTAGCAGATTACGTGCTCTGCTAATCCACAGGGGACTAGAAACCACTGTCTCTGAACTCTGCTAATTTATGTTTTGTACTTTGTAATTATTCTGATACTTTTCCATAGCAGAACTGGTGGAAGTTCAAAAGTTTACATAAAAAAGTTTTAATATATATATATATATATATATATATATATATATATATATA
>JABWIB010002408.1:55460-65538 GCA_016617825.1 Platyplectrum ornatum | reverse complement strand
ATGGCGATCAGTAGATCGCCATGTGCGGTCTAGCCCTGGCCCCGGCGCCGGCGCCCCCAAGCCTCCTCTTGGTCCTCTAGCTGTACTCTTGGGGCCCACCGGAGGATTCTCCGGTGCTCCGGTGGGCCAGTCCGACGCTGGTTATAGCGCTGCACAGCGCCGTGACACCCAGACCCGGCGGCACACCACGGTGCTTCAGACGGCACACTGGTGTGCCGCGGAACAGCGGTTGGGAACCGCTGCTGTACAGCAATGTATGTTTCCATCCAGGGCAAAGTGTCATGTAGATAACTGTTCGACCAGCTATACCTATTTATGACCTGTTNATATACTGGATATATGCACATAGAGAATCTGCATGCAGTGTACACCCTATACAGTCTTGTATGATTCAGCAGATACAATGTATGAAGAAAGGGCAGACCGTGAGTTGTATGCACAGAGGTTGCAGTCAGTACAGCCGCAGTCTCTACAGTTTCCTATGTATTTAAATGGAGTTTTAAAATATTGCATTTGCAGGATTTAAATTCCAATTGAAATGTTTTATTGTATGCTGCAGCTATTCCGGCATTAAAAAATCATATTCTATTAAAAATGATAGATTATATTTTATTCACTTATGAAACTGGAAATTGGGATAGTGCAAGTGTATTGCTGATTCGCAGGCAGTTTACTCAGCTACTGCAACTATTTAAATAAGTAACAACTCCGCTCTCATTTACATATTGACTCACTAGTGAAGAGCAGCCGAATGTACAGGGAGATGGAGGGACAGCAGTGCGCCCAACCTACTAAGCACGCTCTATGCTGGTACTGCTGATCCATATAAAAGACAGGGGGTGCGCAGCTCTGGATCAGGCCCGTCATTTTTAGATTTTGTGGTCCTTTAATTATTATTCATAGACACAACATTGTGTTTATGAATCTGCTTACGAGTGATGAAAGCATATTTCAAATGAAACGAAATATATTTCATATCACACGTTTATGACTTTTGCAAACATCAATTACTGCTTAAATTTCATGCCAACCTTTGCTGTTCGGAGCGCCCTGTTCAGCACTTGAACAATTTATTAATAAGTTCATCTTAGGATCAAAAGCCATCATCAAAACAGCAATTTAGTGCTGTGAATGTAATAGAAAGATTTCCGAGCAGATACATCGGGGTAAGGAATGATTTATACTTTACCAGTGCTGGAGAATAGTTTATGCTATGATGATAGCTGATGATATCTGATGGCTGGGAACATTATCTGGGGAACCTCGTTTTGTCTTCATGCGGATTTAAATGAACTTTGTGTGATACTTGTTTTTAAGTGTCATTGCAGTGTAGTAGTTTATACAATCGCTCCTCTGCCCTGACATTCTAGTGGGGCACATAAATGACAATTTAATAGAAACAGTAAAGAGGAGGTCTCTGTATTGAATACTAACTTGAAAAGGGTTGCTGCAGTTGTAAGGGTAATTGTAAGCGGCTGTGGTATCTCAAGCACAGCTTTCCTAAATCACCTCGAGAAAGGGAGGTTTAGAAAATAACATTTAATTTAAATGCAAATGATATGCAGATTAGGCAACCAATCAGCTAAATGGGGATTTCAGAACCGGTTCCTATAAAATAAATAAAGAAAACATGCCAGCGCCCTATGAGGTGATTAAAACATAGAAACATACAAAGCCTTTTAGGTGAGGGATTGCCTGTATGTTTATTTATTGCTGCTTGCACTCTGATGAAAACTGCATTGAGCGGGTGAAACGTTACTGATGGAATTATTTTAGTGTGCCAGTAAACACTTTTTTTTGGACTGATTTAAACGCCTAAATTCACTAAGCGGGGAGATTGCAGGGGAATTGAAAAGTGGGGATGTTGCTCATAGCAACCAATCAGATTCAAGCTCTCAGTTTCATTTTACATCCTGGAGAATGTGAGATCGAATGTGATTGGTTGCTATGGGCAACATCCCTACTTTTCAATTCCCTGCAATCTCCACGCTAAAGCTTGCCATACACTATAAAATAAATTGTTCCAATCAAAAGATTTGGAACAATCTTTTGATTGGAACAATTTATCTTATAGTGTCTAGCTGGGTGTACACTATAAGATAAATTGTTGCAATCGTAAGAGTGGGCAAAACCATGTTGAATTGCAGGGGGGATAAAATGAATGTCGTTGTCTGGATGCAGGGAGAATAATTTATTTTTGCATTTTGCACACAGATACTGACCAGTGTTACTGTTACACTGTTATTACACTTGTGCTGGAAACATCATCTCTCACCTGTAATACTGATTGCAATTAATTCAATTTACCTCCCCTGCAATTCAACATGGTTTTGCCCACTCTTGAAAAAATCTTTCGATTGGAACAATTTATCTTACCGTGTGTACCCAGCTTTATAGCGTATGCCCAGCTTCTGACCAGAGTCTGGCGAGTGACTTCAATTTTAATTGATGTATACCACTGCTATTGAACCGCACCACCAGCAGTTGTGCATATACTCTTGACATTGCAATTAAAAAAAAACAAAAACAAAAAAACATTAAATGGGATTTTAAATGCTGAAATGCAATGATGCGATCTTATAAAACTGAAGAGACTTTGCTTTAGGAGCCCCAGCTTTGCCCATATGCTCCAACAGCAGAGTGATGGCTCTGGCCTTTTTCCATACATCTTATCAAGCGGTCATGTTACTGCAAAAACCCAGCATGTGCATTCTGTATGTACCTAAAACTCAGCATGCCCAACATTATTTATTTATGGCGGAAGAGTCAGCGTGCTTTACCGTTTATGAGAAAGTTGGGTGCAAGAGTTAAAAAAATCGATCAAACCTTATTTAAATATTTAGTGGTGTTTTTAATGTCCACTAATGGCAGAATGACAGTGAGTTTTGTTAATAAACTTTTGAGTCCGAGTTGCCATAGAATCACCGAGAACTTAGAAGCAAACAGTAAATTACAATGATATGTGACAGGTATCAGCTATTGTGCCGACAAATCAATAAAGCAATGCATTCCTCTAAAATAATGCACAATAAAGTCATAGCTGCCAACTGCGGACTTGGGAGAAATATATCTCACTAGTTAAGTGACAGCAGTTCTCATATTGCTTCAGGAAGCCCTGGCTACCTCGATAACTATTATGTAGCTTATTATATCAAGGTATGGTTGGATGGGGCTCAATAATGAACTAAGCAGTATATTATAAGCCCCACTGACACCCACTTTAGTTGGCAGTACGCATTATAGTTCAGGGAGTACAAAAACTAAAAAATCAAACTAAAAAATAAAAAAAGAGTTAAACCAACATTTGTAAAATGCAGGAAATAATGTGTTCAGTTCTCCACCTTATTGGCTTTCTGATGGGATCACCTTGAGGAACGCTGCTTCAGTTCATGCCACATGCACCTGCTTGAACCAATGATTTCTCCGAGATGTTATTCACATGTCATGTTGATAAATGCAGGCACTGCACAGTCTATTAGTCTTACATACTGTAGTCATGTGGATTATACAACTGGTGGAATTGTGGAATTATTGTGATCTAAGGGCAGCGCTGCTTTCAATACAGAGCTGCAGATAAAGATAAAACGTAAAGCTTCTTTATTAAGAAAAAGCTGAAAAGGTAAAGAAAACACCTTTATGCTATAAAACCAAAGACATTTAATACATATTTAATGTCAATATTCCTTTGCATATTGGAAGCTTGATTCACTTGAAAAGACAGCTGGGTCTTACTTCTGTTCAGATGACAATACAGGACAATGGAGTCTTTCACGTCCTTACGATCGTGTGGGTAAAAAGAGACAGTGATCGGCTGTAGGGTTTAATACAGAGAATGAGAAAATTAATTCTGCTGCATAGTCTGTTTTCTTCTTCATTCTTATATCTTTGGATAATCAGCCATTGTGACAGTCCAGGGAATGAACTTTAATGTTTCCAAGGTTTTTCTGTTCCATGATACCTGGTGGAGCACATTCTCTATCTTCTGGAGGTTATATCTCCTCTCCAGCTGTGACCGGTTGTTAAATGCAAAAGAGTGGTAACCTGAAGAATCTGACGTCTTTAGATATGGGCCTAAATTCACTAAGCGGGGAATTTGCTAGGGAATTGAAAAGTGGGGATGTTGTCCATAGCAACCAATCAGATTAGAGCTCTCAGTTTCATTTTACATACTGGAGAATGTGAGCTCAAATCTGATTGGTTGCTATGGGCAACATCCCCACTTTTCAATTCCCCAGGAAATTCCCCACATAGTGAATTTAGGCCATGGAGTCTGCAGCTGATCACCAGGAACCAGGAAATCCTAAGTATGGAGAATCCTAATGGAGGGGAACAAAGCTCTCCACTGCTTGTTTGGTCTACAGCAGGGTTAGGCAACTTGTGGTTCATCGGATGTTGCTAAACAAAAAGTCCCAGCATGCATTACCTGCATAGACCTGGAGAACCACAGGTTGCCTATTATAGAGAAACTAATTCCAGTTCTAAAGAAGTTAGGGATTTCTCCATTGCTGCCACTTATACCCCGTTCACACAGAAGGCTATTACCAGGGTAATTCAGCCAATTTCCCTGGTTAAATGAACTACCAGTGTGCTCTGTGTGAACAACGCTAAAATTACTACTAACTATCCTGGTTCTGTGTGAACCTATGCTAAATATACCTTAATCGAAGCCAGGCAGATATTATATTGATTTAAACCCCCTTTATCCCAGAAAAGACCAATCCCACGTCTTTCGGATACTATTCTTTACTATCTTAGACTAGCTCTTTTTCTTTTTGGTTGTGTCTTATGCCAATAAAATCTGAGGCCAATAGAGTTAGCTGTAGGAAATCAGGGTTGAACGATTTAAATCAAACTATTTAAACGAAATGATTAAATCATGATTTAAATCAAGCTATTTAAATATTTGACATTTTGATTTAAATAAAAATGTTAAAACCTATTCTAAATGTAAAGCAGAAAGTAAAACACGCAGTAAAGTAATGCAAGGAAATGAAGAATGAAAGGCCGTTACAGAAAAATGTGCTTCACATTAAGATTCTGATGATGATGGAAATTCAAGAAGCGAAGGTTCAACTACTCGTAGAAATGAAAATGAATCTGTAGCTGAATGATTCCATGAAACCAGGGTTGCATGAAAGAAATCTAATGATGAAATCATGATTTGAATTAAAACATTAGAATCCAGGGTTGCATGATTTAAATAAGTGGTTCTCAACCATTACACACTACAAAATTGATTCAACCACTGACTAATTCTATTCTATTCCTCCTTCTTCCTTCTTAGCATTCACATCGTTTTTTGAGATCCTCGTTTCTCATATCATCTGATATTGGTCATGTTTAAAGTATAAATGTTTCTGGATGTTGTAACACCATATACAGTGTATGTTGAGTTGTGTCGAGTTCTACTATAGAGTGGTTCACATAGCACTGGTTGAGAACCCCTCATTTGAATCAAAGACACGCAGCAGAATAAGCGGCTAAGATAGTTGCAACTGTTTAGTGTGTATTTATTCTATTACTGCATTCATTTTGTTATTGTTCTCACTTCAAAAAATGTTCATGTATTACTAAAACAACGTGTAAACATCTAAAATTATATAATTTATTAAAAAAAATTTTAATCCAATTTTTATGCAATTTTTACCAGAATCAGAATTACTCAGCAAGCATACATTTATATTTAGTAGTCACTGTGTCTGTTTGACCTACTGCTGTGTACCTAAATATTAAAATCTCCAAGAATGCTTTCATTTCTGTTTTAATTATCTTTTGTTGAAAATGTAATTTTTCAAAGCAAGACTGTGGGGTATATTTACTAAGCAGTGAGATTGAAAAGTGGGGATGTTGCCATTAGCAACCAATCAGATTTGAGTTCACATTCTCCAGAGTGCAAAATGAAACTGTGAGCTTGAATCTGATTAGTTGCTATGGGCAACATCCCCACTTTCCAATCTCACTGCAATCTCACTGCTTAGTAAATATACCCCTATGTGTTAAGCACAGGCAATGTGTATTACTGTGGTTATTGAGCCTATTGAGTTCTAAAATTGCCCTCCCAGTTGTGCCACTATATATTGTACAGGTGCCATATTCAGGGCTGGTGTGCCTATTTGGTGGCCGTCTATATAAAAAAAATTAGTAAAAATAAAAAATAAAAGTAATATTGCGAGGTCAGGGTAAAGGTTATAAAGTGACATTACACGATGTGACTGGTGCTAGGTCTCGCCGATTGTGCCCAGAGACCTAGCACCGGCCTTGGCTATATTCTTGTACACTGCCTGCTGTTTGTGCTTCTATTCTATCACTGTTTAGCCACTGTAGTCTTTAACCAGTAGCTACTGATGAAAACAATATTGTGAGAAGTGAGCTCACTGGAAACAAGTTTAAATAAATGTTACTGAAACAGACAAAGAAATATATCTGTATTTATGTTAAACCTTGTAACCTCATTAAACCAAATGGATGTGAGAACATGAATGATGCAGCCCAGAGAGGCACCAAAAGAATAGAACAAGAATTTGACTTTATAAAATTATTATGAAGACTTTTTCATTCTCACTTCTAGTTTAAGGAAAAGAGAAAACTCTGTCCATGCTGCTTAAGTGGAACTCGACCTTTGCACAGCTCTGTCTATTAAAGACTTTTGCAGATATACTCATGCATACTGCAAAGCTATGTAAGGTTACTTAGACTTTGTACAGTAACTCTTTTCGTTACATTGGTTTTTATGGTGATTATTAATGCAAAATGAAAAGCGCTAGATTGTGTGCTTGTATCAATGACAGTAACACTGCAAAGGCTGAATGCATAATCTTGCCTGCTGCAGACAAGATTCAGGTTGATCGCTGCAGATGTAATGTACATTTAGCACATGCAATGTGTTGAGCGATGCATCTCACAAGTGTATGGCCAGTATTAGGGGCCGATTCAATCCCGTGCGAAGACGGGAAAAAGCGCGAAGTGCGCTTTTTCCCGTCTATTACGGGACTGAAAACTCGCGTTCTTTTGTACGCNTAGGGGCCGATTCAATCCCGTGCGAAGACGGGAAAAAGCGCGAAGTGCGCTTTTTCCCGTCTATTACGGGACTGAAAACTCGCGTTCTTTTGTACGCACCTCTATGAGGTGCGAACGAAAAAACGCGAGATTTTCTGCCTTACGCAAACAGCGTAAGGCAGAAATCTCCGCGCGAAGGGAGATTGAATCGGCCCATGTGATATAGAAACTATGGAGCATGTAATGTACCTCAAAGGTTGTTTTATTGGCAAACAGACAATCATTTCTTCATTTATTAACAAGTTTTTATATTGCGGCAACGGAGTACGTATCTCTTTGCAATTTTAATATAATAATAATCAGTAAGACATGACTTTATGGTAACATGCAGAATGGGTAGAGAAAAGGTTCCTGCTCGCAAACTTACACTCCATAGAACATTGAGTATTTATACATAAAGTTATATGCTATTCTTTATACAATGGAACAACCAGGATGTATAGTAAAAGTGCTCAGTACTGTGTATGATCTGGTCACACAGCAGTGTCATAATGTAATAACTAATTCAGGATGATACACAGACAAAACATACATACTACACATTTTTTCATACATATGACATAAACAATAGAGGTATATTCAATATTAAAACAGGCGGGTTGATATATTGCAAGAACAGCTTTCAATATGATTACATGTAGAATACAGGTCAAAAAATGACAGCTATAAATGCACACTCCAAGCAGCTCGGGTCAGTGTGTATGATGGCGGCTGTCGAATATTCTGGGGTCACGCGTGCAGCCATCTTGCTGCANCTGTCAGACAGGACTTTGTAACAATCTATCAGGGGTAGTTGGAAGTAATGTCCTCTTTGACCCTGTTTTGCTCAGGATGGAGAGCCTGCGTGTACTTAACTTTGCTACCTGTATTATTTACCTGTATTATCTATCTAGTATGGAAACTCTTGTTTTTAAATTCTGTTTTTACCTTAAAGGTGTCCTCGGACTCATGACCATGCATGTTTTAAACATATCAGTTTATTAGTGACATCAGTAACTGTGGTTGTGCGAACGATCTCCAGCTGCACAATGTACCTGTACACACTGGTCTTTAGTTTCTGGTTGATTGTATACAAGCAATCCCAGAAACCTTTGCTGCAATAATATGCTTTGCTTACATACTTGTTCACAATATGGCTCTATACAGAATTATAAATAAAGATAAGAAATATTAGGAGGTCCCAAAAATCTAATGAAATGACCACAGACAGAAACAGTTGTGTATCATGTGATACGTTGATCGCTCTGGTTTAAGAAAACAGGAGGTTTTACAACTTTTCTGATGATAAAAGCCGATATGTGCGGTTTACTTATGCTGATAACAATGTACTTGAAAGAACGCGATAAACTGCAACCACTTAAATGCACTATTTACAAATGCATATACTGTGTGGGTTTCTAGTGAGCAGGGCAGTGATTATGTTGATAGACAGTTATGCTGGGATGTAGGGAAATGACAAAACAGCACTGGTAATTTGTATTTCAATTTTCTCAGACTTTAAAGGTCTTTGTGCTCTAAAATAAATCCTACAGTACCCGAGATTCAGATAGACTTTTATGCAGTTATCCTCACATTGACATGAAATTGTGTTGTGTTCCTTTCTCTCAAACACCAACAGTCCTATGGTTTATGTTTTGTGCATCAGCATACTCTACACATGCCAGAGCAGTGCTCGAAGAGGTTATTTATAAGGGTGGGTATGGAGGAGGAGGGTATGTAAGAAAGAAAGACAGGGCTTAGCGGGGAAAAAGTTATGGTATACAATTACGGTATATAGCGGCCCAGGAGCCCAGGAGCACTGTGCCCGGTAATTAAATATCTTATAAATGCTGCATGCTGAAATGCTGTTTCCTCGAAAATAAGTCCTACCCCAAGAATAAGCCCTACCCAAAAATAAGCCGTAGTGAATTCCCCAGGACTGGGGGAGGGGGGGCATGATGGGTATAAAAGCAGGACTGGGGGGCATAATGGGGATAAAGGCAGGACTGTTTATATATATATATATCTCTGTCAATGTTAATTAAAATAAGACCTACCCCAAAAATAAGCCCTATGGTGTATTTGTGGACCAAAAAAAATAAGACAGTGTCTTATTATTGGGGAAACATGGTACTATATCTTGAGCAGTGTTCCTGGGCAATCTCTTGCAATCCCACAATGAGAGAAGGTGTAGAGAGAAGTGTGAAAATGAAGAGGTACACAATTCTAACCTGCTATCCACTGATATTAGCCAAACCCAAGGCGGCGCTACCATTAGGCGATCTTAGGCCGTCGCCTACAGCACCGAGCCCGAAGGAGGGGGGTGCGAAAAATCACCCCCTGACTGCCTCCAATTACATGTCAGGTTATATCATTACCTGGCATATACTTAATTAGTTAGCCTGGGAGTGAGCCTGCGTCTTCTCTATAGAACAACGGCGATCCCTTCTCCTCGAGTACCCAGAGACCTAGCACTGGCCCTGGCCACAACGGAAGAGATTAAAGGACTGATGTAGAGTTAAATGTACTCCAGTTGGTGTTTTTTGAGTTTTGCACAAGTTGTTGATCCATGTTTTTAAACAAGTGGCGACTCGTGTGGGAAGGAGGGTGCTAAGTACAGTATGTGTATGGGTACGTATCTCAGTATAAACTGATCTACAAGACCTTACTTACAAAACCATTTTATTGTTTTGTATCTTTGGAGTCAAAGGTATATTGAGGAATGAGCTTCAATATCTGCTTGACACATTCCATTCAGAGGAAGAATAAATCACTTAAGTGACTTTTTCCAGCTACAGAACATACTCCAACTGAATCCTAAAAATGAAAAGTGTTTTTTTTACTACATCAGAAAACAATAATTTTATTCTAAATTGTTCTTTATCATGTTTGCATATATTTTGGACATGTTTATGTAAAACAAACAGATATTGGGGTATATTTACTAAGCAGGGAGATTGCAGTGAAATTCGAATTTGGGGAAGTTGCCCATGGCAACCAATCAGATTTGAGTTCACATTCTCCAGAGTGTAAAATGAAACTG
>JABWIB010002408.1:15037-46719 GCA_016617825.1 Platyplectrum ornatum | reverse complement strand
TGTGAACTTCAAAGCAGTATATGAAATAATGTATCAATAATTTCCATTTCCATACAGTGTGGTGGAACATATTGTATTTTTAATGTACCATAATGACGAATAATGCCCTGTGAGTTTTTGAATTAATCATCTGCATAGATTTCCAAAGAGTGTTACAAACTATTATTACTACTACTTACGACTACTACTACAACTAATAATTATAATAATGGTCCAGTTCCAGACATACTATTCTCCAAATCCAGAGACAGCTGAGATCTGACATTGAATCCCTGCTGTAACCTTGCTTCTATGCAAGCTTATGGAAGACCTCAGTTGCATTCGCTTGTCTCAGGGACCCTACCTTGAAAAACCCTTTATCAGTCCCTTACAGTGGGGACTGGATTGAATTGGAAGTCTGGCAACACAAAATGCTCTTGCTATAAATTTTTTATTATATTCTACTCATTACCACAATATATCTGGCCATAGGAACACAAAAACCTGGTTGCTGCATAAGCCTGAAGGTACATAAACACTAGTTATTAGGCATAACACTGCTTTATGCTGAAGTTTTTTCCTTTGCCACTATGATGATTCACACTATGGTCTTTTTAATGTCAATGTTTCCAGGTTCTTGAGATATATACTAGGGGCAGGGGGTGATATGAAAAAAATAAGGGGACAGGGAGTAAGATGTGAAATAATGGAATAGGTCATAAGTGAGATGTGTAATATAAGGGGAGCAGGGAATGAGCTGTATAATATAAGGGGGACAGGGAGTGAGATGTGTAATATAAGGGGGGGGGGGGTGTATTACATATTCAGGACAGAGAGTGACATGTATAATGAATTATCCCTGTATTTGCGTGGGATTCCTCCTGCTGGTCCGGTTTCCTCCCACATCCCAAACATATGCTGCTAGGTTAAAATTGGAAAGCAGAGGTCACGAGGTGGTTGTGGGAGCCATATTTATAATGTTAGGGATATAGAGAGATGTAATGGGGCAGTGTATGTAAATGTATGTAATGTTATTGGGGTAGAGAGAAATATGTGCAATGCAGGTGAGACATAAATGTGGATGTGTAATGGAGCAGACAAACAGGAGAGTGTTGTATAATGTAAGTAGCATAGAAATATGTTTCTAAAAAAACACAATGACTATATGTTGTATTTACTATCCAGACTACTGTTACTGCATTTGTGGTGAGGTGGCTCTTGAAGGACAGAAAAGGTGTTTAACTCCACTCCTATTTGGTTTTCACATTTGTTGGCTCCTCACAGGCTTATCAAAAATTATCATTGGATGGAACCAAAAGTCTGCTGCACTTGCAGATTTTAAGGTATACTTTGTCACACTGTTAAGTCTGTCATGGTCATGGTAACAAATACCAAACAAAGGTTTGGCATCTATTCAGAACCACTGCTTAATGCTGCTGCTAGGAAGGAAATACATGGAAGCAAGAAATGCCTGAATAAATGTCTGTGGTGACTTGAAAGTAATTTCGCTTCTTTTGACTGCAACTGGGTTTCATAAAGTACTGCTGTTTTCTGTGTGAGTAGGGCAGCTCAGATGGGAAAAACCATTATATTCAGAAGTACTGGTCCAGGAAAATTTCTTGGACCAGTACTTATCCCTGGTGTGAAGAATGTCAGTGTCTTCTCCATACTGGGTCTTTATCAAAGCTCTGGATCAGAATGGGTTTGCATTACTTGAAAGAAGTCTTCAAAGAAAAGTGATGCTGATTCTTCATTGGAGCTTCGATGTCTTGCTTAATCCTTTAAAAAAAACTGCATGGGCGGCTCTCAAGATCATTTGTCATAACTTCTTAGGGAACCTTAAGATCGACAATTACAAAGAGACAATTACAATTACCGACAATCTTACAAACCATGGGGTGTCTCTGAAGTCTACTTCCTTGATTCACACCTAGGGCCAAATTGAAGTTTTGTGACAAAGTTTCCAGCGATTTGGCCAATTTTGATTTTACTAATGCTAATGCGCTGTCAAATTGCAGAATAATTTTTCCCAAATCACCATTTACATATGACCATGACGATTTTCCTACCTTGCTGCCCAGCTTAGCCAAATTCTGGATAGGACTAGAGGCCCAATTCAAAAGCAATGGATCAAATTAGAATATGCATTCCCACTCATGCAAATACTGCCTTGGGTATTGACATTTCCATGCTCACCCCACTAACTATAGGTCCCACCCTGGAGTGCTGGAGATGTTTCTGTCTGAAACAGAAAGAGAATATAATACAACAAAGGATACACAAACTTACTCTCAAGCAACTCAAAATTCAATCTAGCCTTCACTATATTCTAAGTCACAAAAACCAAGTGGCTGACTGGGATCAGGACGTTTGGGTGTTAATTAAGTGGTGATTAAAAATTTTGTGATTTGCCATGATTTCCATACATGTCACCATGATATGACCCCATCTCGCAGCAAGCTGGAACCAAATCACTGTCAGATGACTACCCAAAATAAACTGATCGAAAATTTAAAATCGCCATCCAAAATCGACGATTATTAAATTCTCAAAATCACCTTTTAAAAGCACCAAAAATCACTGCAATTTCCATCCATTTAAATCCCAGGGAAAATCACTTAGTAAATCTCCTATTAGGACCAATTTTTCGGAAGTCAGTGATGAGCACAGCAAATGGTTCTGCACCGGTCATTTTCATAATAATAAAAATAGCACCTAATGTGAATTTGGGTCTTATCTTAAACACTATAAAAAGCACTTATATATACCCTTGTGACAAAAAAAAATCCTAAGGATTTTGCAGACAAGTAATTAGAGCTCTTATTTCTACTGCTGTGGTTTTACGAGGGGCAGTGAGCAATGATGGATACATACTGAGCGGTGGAAATCAAACTGTAGCCCATTATGAGATAAATATTTATAAATTCATCTCATTAGTATGCGTAATGATAGCAGCAGGATAGACTCAGGACCTAGTTCTGCTTAATAGTACTGCACCCTTCTGAACAATTTCTGCTACTAGCTCTGGATCGCATGTAACAAGGAAATACAGGACACCAATACATTTCTTGGTATAGTTCACAAGCATCATTGCACACATTACAAAATTCAGACATTGCCGATAATTGGCAAATAAAATGTTAACATGTACTATAAGTACTGCAGTCACCCGTTACTTGTTAGTAGTAAGTGTTCATAAGTGTGGGTGTTTTGACACGTCCCAAATAATCTAAGATAAATGACAGAAATATCTGCGATAGTGATTTCTAGAGCTAAGAGCTTTTGCTAATGAATGCGTCATGCTGCTTGCAACACATGGATAGTATAGATTAGAAACAGTGTTAAACCAAATTTAGCTAAGCATTGAAAAGCAATTTCAAAGAAATACAGTGGTCTGTATAATGCTGCTCCTCTGAGATGCGTACCCTATGTTTACAAGTTCATTAAGTATTAGCATAAACTATTTGCCTCCTGCAGATGTTTTTATTTGATCCAGGGGTCTTGGATAAACTAATTATTTTGCACTAATGATTTTTATTTTTTTACAAATACCAGACTGATTTATTAGAAAGGTTAGATAAATAGTGGAATGTGGCAGATTACTTGTATAACCTACTGGAATCTACTGGAATCAGTTATATTATATTATTGTATAAGGCGGTGGATGTGACGTTAGACTATTCAATATTGTGGGAATACTCATTCTAGAGTCAGACATTGCTATAAACTGGCACCCTGAAACCAAGTGTAGATATAAAAAGTATAATAATAGATGCACATTTCTTTTTACTATATACATATATTTTCATATTTGACTGTTATTATCTAAGCTGGAAACACGTTACACCAGAATCAAGCCAATTAGTTGACAGAATTTGGCATGAACCAATTTAATGGAGCATTGATTAAACAGACCATACAGTCTTACGTGTGATAAATGGATTCCTTTATAATCGATAATCCAGTTGGCATTGAGCCAGTCCTATTAGAACCAGTGCTGCTGATTTTAAATTTAAACCACTGAAACAGACCATACAGCTGTTCTCAGTATATCATTCCTGTGACAGGAGCCCATTTCCCTTGTATGCATAGGCATTTGTACCAGCAACCCAACTGCGCTCTACTTGAGGGTAGTTCAGAACTCTGCATAGTAGAGAACGGCTTGACTAAGCTTTTACTGAACTGTTTAAATACTAAACTGCTTAGGATGACTTGGTGTCCAAAGCTCCAAATTCAGCTCCCAATTTTACATGTCTAAGTGACGGCATTTAGCCACCCCAATTCCCATGGTGCATGGGAACCAGCTCTGTTAAGTCAATTTTGAGTTTTAAAATGTAACTTATCTTCCCAGTTTGATTTAAATAAGGCACACAGAAATGTTTTAAGATTCTGGAAAGACTTCTAGGAATTTCTTCCATGAATCCTGCTGTTCTGTTAATAGCATAGCTTGCTGCAGCCTAAAATTAAATATTCTTCCTATATGACTGGCCTCTACCGAGTGTGAAACAAGATCCTTGTGTGAATTATGGGTTGTGGTCATTCATTATTAGTCAGAAACATTCAAAACCCAGAATCAGTTGAATTCCTGTCACAAGCAGAAAACGTCACATTTAAAAGTTGAAGCCAAAACTTCCTCCTTGGCCTATATTTACTAAGCTGCAGAAAAGGAAATGTGGAAATGTTACCCATAGTAACCAATCAGATTATAGCTGCCATTCTCTAGAACGCAAATGGAAACTGAGAATTGGAATCTGATTGGCTGCTATAGACAACATCTCCACTTTTACTTTCTTTTCGCAGATTAGTAAATATAGAGGGATTTTACACATGTAGATTGGACTGTACAGATATACCATTTTCATTTAGGTTTAGAATGTCTTGAAAGTGTATGCTATCAATAGAAAATGTAAAGAAAAATCTTTTGTATTGTCTTTTTCTAAAAGTGCATCAATTTGTTGTTATTTTGTTTTACAGAACAGAACTGAATTTGGATAAAAGGTTCTGAATTACTGTATTTCAGTTGGGATTGATTCCTGGAATGTTACTAGTTGCCGTTTAAAATAAAACAACTTGTATCATGCTTTTCCCTTCTGTTTTAGAATTACTACGCTGTTTTACCACTAATTCGTCTAGTCCCAGCTGTGCTTCAAGTGGATCCATCATAATTCATTAACATTGTCTAACTCATTGGAGCATCAAACCTAGATTTATGACATGCAAGCTATTTATCTGCAAAATGCTTTCTGCGTTTTACTCTTTATCTATCAGCTCCAGTTGTAGATGAGAGGACATAGGAGTTCTGTTATTGTCTAAATAAACACATATCCAAGAACTATAGTTTTTAAAACAAAGAAATATCATATACTATTATATAGCTGGAAAAATATTTACAGGGTCAGTATCGGGCTGTCACTGAAACTGGTATTTTCTTACAACATCCACGACGTAATTTTACAGATCAAAATCATCAAATTAAACTGAAAACACAATATTTTTCTATTTTAAACCATGTGTTTTGCAAAATATCTTTATTTGGAAGCGAAAAGGAAAAAACACATGCATGTACATACAGAGCACAATGGAGCACAGAGAGAAGGTAGTACAAGGGTTAAACCAAACGTTGGTAACACAGCAAAAGCTTCTGAGGCCGCAGTTAAATGGTAGACAAATAACATAATAGATTATATCAATAGAAAAGACCAGTGGTTAGGCAATAGAGGGATAATAAAGAAAAGAAAAAGGATGTAGAGGGGAAAAAGAGAGAAGGAAGGGGGGGGCGGAGAGAAAGAGGGAAGGGGGGAAGCATCCAGACTACACACATTAAGAGGAAGGCAAGAAGGCTAGTAGCTAATTAACATGTCACCAGTGCAGGAATAACAGACACTGCTGATGAGCGGTAAAAGACAGGACAGGACTCTCCCCTTATTAAGGAGATGGAGACACCAGACTACTGCACCACCACCCCAGAGGGAGAATGTAAAGGGAGAGATACCAGGAAGAAAGTCAGGGTTACAGGAGAGGGGAGTCAAAATAAAGTCAAAGTCCGTAATGAGTGGGAGTCTGCGGAGTTTACCCCAAGAGCGGAGCAGTTGGATAAGGGGGTATGAGGAGGAGGGAAGCTTAGAAAGCCAGGGCACTATAGCAGGGGGGTAATCCATGAAGCCCGCCTCAATTTCTACCCATTGCTTAATTATTGGTGTTCGAGACCAGTCAAGAATTCTAGAGAGGAGGAAAATTCTGGAGCTGGAATCCGCCTTGGGAGCGTTTATGAAACAAAACATCCTGACATCCGGCTTCCCACCCCAAATGAAGCCCCTGAGAAGAGCGTGAAGGGATGCAAAGTAAAATTGTATAACCCAGTGATCTCCAAATTTGCTCAGATTGAGGCACCCTTAGGGTCTCCATATTTCTCTCAAGGCACCCTTAAGACAAGCTAGAGTAAATGAGCATAAAAACTATTTAGGTAAAGACAGAAATTCTTCAAGTTGACAGCAATATTGTATATCTCCTATACAGGATGTAAAATTGTGCTTCTAAGAAACATTTGAGACACTAAGCAACACTAGCAGCATGCCAAAATGTCATAAAACAACATTCTGTGGCTCCCCAATAATAGCGTTGCGGCAACCCAAGGAGCCGCAGAGCAAACTTTGTGAACCACTGGTATAACCAATGCTTGAAGTGAAAATGTAGAAGTGTTATGGACATTTAAAAGTTGTCAATGAAGATTGATCATTTTTCATAGAAAAATCAGTGGGAGAAGTCACTGTATGGCATAACCCTGTATATATACTGTATACCCCCACTTTGAGCCCTTAAAATATTAAATTTTTCTAGTAATTGAATTCAGTTAAATTTTCTGTTCGTCACGCCACCCAAGTTTTCCTGCAAGTCTTTCATTTTGGCATAATGAGAATTATATTTAAAGACAAAAATGATGGTAATTAGAATATACCAGAGTGATAAGGTCTGGGTTTAGACCTAAATATTGTAGATGTTACTAGATAGTAAGGCGTTTTCAACTTTTTGTAATTACAACTATTATAAAGGGTTGAAAAAATAGTGAGAAAATATCTGAATTGGGGGCCAACAAATCTTAGGTTATAACATGTTATGAGGCCCATGGAATATGTTTGGGAGTAAGAAGTTATTTGAGTTGTACCAGAAACTTCAAAAGAATCTCTTTTCAGGGGGTAAGGTCAGAAACTGATTTCTGAAAGCTTAGTCTATATCAATAAGAAAAACTGGGGTATTACACAATAAGTGTATACCATATCCGTACCACAATGCCATATCCATACCAATGTGTTTGAGGTGTAGTTGAAGTATAAGTTACAGAATTGTGCAGTTCACATGTGAGACCAGCTTTTGACTTCAAATTTATCTCTTTTAGGGCTGGATCCAGACTGAGGAAAATATGTTGTTTTCCGCATCTGGGTTTGGAAACTGACCACAAAATGGAATGTGCATGCTGTTGGTGCCGGAGGATCTTGTGTGTACACGAGGTACACACAGGACTGGGGGTATGGATGTAAATTGTGCAGTAAAGGTTGGCTTCAGCTCTTACATACAATCCAGACTCCCACATTGCCTTCTATCTAATCGGTAGGGTCCTGGAATTAAGTAAGCAAAATCAGCGTTTGGTTCACAGAATGATGATTTTGCTTAAGTCTGGATCCGGCCATTTGTGTATAAAGTATTTTATTTAGTTTTTTTTTTTAAAAAGTGCATTTATCCAAAAAAAAGTAAAACAAAAAACATAATAATGTCGTTTTATAAAAGGTACAAGTATTTTATTAAATTACATTTACACTGACAACACTATTACCATCTTTCTCAGGACCAAATTCTCTGTTGTGTCCATCTTTTTATTTTCCTGCTTCCAACAGAGCTATACATATGTTGTCAGTCTCAGTACAGCAGAAACTGCTCGGAAAATAGGACCCCTGTTTTATGGTGATAATTGCGTTAGTCATGGTTATGCTTTTGGTATGTTTCCCTTACTATAAAGATGTGAAGCACTCTGTGGCCATGTATATTTATAGTTTATAGTTACCAAGCCTACATTTTCTTTTACACTGAAACCAGTTTTTTAGGGAAACAATTACACGTAAAATCTAAGCAACGTGATTGACAACTATTGTGATTGTCTTGCCTTAAGCAAACTGTGAATCTTTCATGAACCCACGCATAGAGCAATTCTCTTGTTTACAGTTTAGAATTTTCAAAAATTATTTATTTTTATACTGCATATTATTACTATTTATATATATTCTGTGTATTATTGCTACATTGGTGCTACTATTATAGATTCCATACGACAGATATATACACAGGGTATACATATGTAGAATAGGGAAAGATAAATACATTCAAACCTGAAAACAAAAAGGATTTGATCTTCAAGAATGAAAATGTAAATTATACATGGAGCAGGTTATAAGAAGCAAGAAGAGCACGCATGGTTCACAGTGCAGAAAATTGGGACAGTTCAGAGTGTCCGTTACTGTAGGCAGAATAGGTTTGGGTAGGATAAGATATTTGTTATCCTAGATTTATAAAAGGATTGAAGTCTGTGAAAGAGTCTCATCAGACATGTTGGGGAAGTGGTAAACATCTTGAAGTGGTATATGATAACTATTCATGTGGAAAAGCACAAGTCAGGTTTGGATTCAAACAGATAGTAATAAGTGTATAATAATATGAGATGCTTGAAGAGGTGGTTTTGAGGTCTTTAAATCATTATTCTTTTTCTGGTTCACTTTCTACATATTGAATGCTTCCATTGTTAAGGTAACTCTGTCACCGGCTTACATGAGGATTGCCAACAGAATTTCAAGCAGTTCTCCCAGTATACCGGTGAAGTTTGTAAATCTGCATGACCAGGGCCGAGGCAGTGACTTAATGTAGGTCCTGATCATTACTATGAATGGGCGGGACTTGTCTTTGGGTGTGATTTGCATAAACCTCTCCCCTTCCCACTTCCCACTGCCATATTTTGAGTCTGTAAGAAGAAGAGAAAAAGGTGTTTTCCTAGAGAAGGGGTAGGCAACCGGCGGCTCTCCACATCCCAGCATGCTTTGTCAGGTATCAACTGTCAAAGCAATCGTTAAAACAGTTAAAGCATGCTGGGATTTGTAGTTTGACAACATCTGGAGAGCAGTAGGTTGCCTACCCCTGTCTTAGAGTAAACACACTCAGAATCCCCAATACAATTTTTGAGATTCACAGTGCGTCTTCACCTTTTTCTCTTCTTAAAAATGAAATTTATGTTTCTCAGACAGCATCATCTTACCATCCAACGGTGACATAAGATTGATTTGTATAGAGCAGAATTAGAAGCCCCACGTCCAGAGTGTTGTACACTCATTAATAGAATACATGCAAGGGTGCAAAATTCCAGTTGGTTGTTGTCTACTCTTATCTGTAGTCTCGCTAGACAGGGAGAGGCCAAAAGCATGACCCGTGACGTGGATTTGACCAATGTTGGGTGGTGGGGTGAATTACATTTGGGTCCATTCGTTGCACTTTGCCTCATTCATTACATTGAAATCCACAATTTAATTTGATGCAACTTTCTCCGTTATCAGTACTTTAGTAGATGAGT
The DNA here is from genome assembly GCA_016617825.1 of Platyplectrum ornatum. NCBI lineage: Eukaryota > Metazoa > Chordata > Amphibia > Anura > Limnodynastidae > Platyplectrum > Platyplectrum ornatum. The sequence continues at coordinate 37,133 of JABWIB010002408.1, read as the reverse complement.
CCCCATTGTAAAATACTGTGTTTGAAATCATGGTTAGCTCCTGAATCCCTATGGAAGTAAACGCTTGTTTAGTTTGTATGTTTTTTCCGAGGAGTGTGAGATTCACTATAATAGTCACTCTCACTCTCTTTACTTAATGTAACTTAATAGAAACTTATATTAAGTCATTTTTCCTCAGATAACTGTATTTGTTTAGCAAATGTGCAGCTAGTAAAAATATAAATGAAATATGCAACAGGATATCCCACTGTTTTTGTAACAGACTTATCCAACCTAATGATATTCCAAGTACAGAATATACCAAGATTTATATCTCTAGTTATTATACACTTATTAAAATTAAATCATACTCATATTATTTATAATAGATGAAAAATACTTCACTGAGAGGTAAATATTTCACATAGTTTGAGGATTATGCAAAGGTTTTGTGAATGTTTGAGATAACAAATAGTTACAAATTAAAACTATGTAACATGGGACCAGATTCAAAATGATGATTCACAATGATTTAAATTGTATATAAAAGCCCCTTTCCCGGTTTCCCAATTTTTTAAATAACACCATAAAGCAGATCAGAGTGTAAAGGTAAGGTATAAGTCTCTTGGATGCAAAAGAGACCTACATGCAAACGCAACTCATACGCAGGACTATACTGGATCCATAAAGCAAATGAAAATCATTGTGTTTTTCAATAGTAAAACATTTAACAAAAGATAATAAACAAATTGCTTTGAATGTTAAAATAACTAACACCATAAACTAAGAAACAGCTTTGGCTTCGTCTAGAAATATTTCTTATCTGATTTGTTTTACGGTCACCCTATAATACTCCTGGAATGACTTTAGCTAAGCCATGTTTACTAGAACACATCTGGTATTGAGGGAATGCAATTTTCATTGATTGTTCTGGCTTTTCCTGCAGACAGAGGGGAACTAACCAGACAATTTTCTTTTACTTCGTTTTAAAAGTTCCTTGGATGAAAAGAACAAATGTAATGTTATTTTACAAGGCAGAATGTCTTGGCCTTGTTTTTCACTAATTGTAATTAGCTGACTCCTCTGAGCGATTCCACAGAACCATGAACATTTCAGCCAACTTGTTTTTGTTTCAGCAAAGTTCAGTATTTACATGATGAAATATTTTAAAGTAAATAGACAGGCAGAGGAGATAATATAGAAAGATTCATTCTGATATAAAACATATAAAATCATGTCATACATATAAAATATTCACTAGGTACAAACTCAAGTGGATTCAGAATTACTGCTGGAAGCCTGCAGGATGTTAACCTTAACACTACCCCATAGTGTAACTACCAGGTAACCCTTAACAGCAGAGCAACAAATCAGCAAACAGAGAGGGACCTGGGATTCGAAAGATTGGTAAACGCTTCCGTATAGTAGGGATAGTAGCATAGCATGGTGTGAAACAGTCTATTCCTCTAGTAAAATTGTCATCTCTGATTGAAATGCGGTACACTATCGACATGAGAGATTAAGTCCACCAGCCATTCTAACTCAGAGCAGAACACAAGTAAGCTTCTAAAAGGGTAGGTTTGTGTAGCAGTAGATGGACTTACAAGAACCCTTTTCACTGTAACGCATCGTTAAGCTGCATTATGGAGGCATATGAGAGATTAAAACCCATTTACAATGGATTCTGGGACCAGTGTCCAAAAGTTCAGCAGTCTCTATAAATGTCCCAAGGGTGACACCACGGTCACCAGCAACACAGACATCTCCCCCATACCTAGTAGCTGACCAATCTAAAGCAACAAGTAAGTGATCTCATGATAATTCCGCCATGTTTCAGGGAGTTTCATTTTTTTGCCTTGGTCAAATTGTTTAACCCCTCGCTTTCCAACAGAAAGGGGGGATTTCACTAAAGGGCGATTTGATCAAATCGACAAAGGGAATCGAGTTGCTTGACGAATTGGCCTTTTTGGTATTTACTACCTGTCGATTTGTTCTGAGATACCTTGTGTGGCTGGCGTTTTCAAATCCCTTTTCTCAAATCGACGTGGCAATTTTCTCCATATAAAGCATACAGTTTTCACATTCACTAACTGTCTATTTGCCAAATCTACTACAAATCCCCCTGGCGATTTGACATAATCGACAATAGGCAAATCGACACCTGGTTAAGGGGATCTGACCCATTTCCCTAGCCATTCCATTCATTGCTAACTGGGAACACTATTTAAAGGATTGCAAAACATTTTTCATGTAAGTGTGACTATGTTTTATAGGGTTACATTATGTGCTGATGTGAATTTACCCATTTACTCATCTTTTATTTTGTAAAGTGTTTATACGTTTTCATCTTTATTGTCATGTTGCATCTGTATTTGTTGGCAAATAAAAACTTTACCTTCTCATTTATATGTTACTTTACGTAAGGTAAGAATAACATGAATGAGAAGGTAGAGTTTTTGTTTGACAACAAATACAGATGCAACATGACAATAAAGACGACAAAACAGACACGTGTGACCCTGTATTATTGTGCCAGGTAATTGCCTGCTGATCAATTTCCCACAGCAGTAGCAGAGATTTCAAATCGACAATGATGAGATATTGTTTAAATCGATGGTCACTTTGGCCAAATACCTGCGAATACATAGAAAATTGACCAAAGTCAAATCCCCAAGTCAAATTGAACCAAATCGACAGGGATTCGAATTTGCAACAGCAAATTGCTGATTACTGAATACTACATATCCCCAAGCCTTGGCGATTTCAAATCCTGGTGAATACAGGCGATTTGTAAACCCTCTACAAAACACTCTTTACTAAAATTCCCCCCCAAAGAGGCTAAAATATAATGCAGTGCTATGATGTATGATGCTAGAGTGGGGTGGAGGGCAGAATCCTATCCTATAAAATAGGATTCTAGTGCTGTATACTAGCATTGTATGATAAACTTTTGCTTTACTGAGTTTCACTGCAGGAAACACAAACATTTTTGTCATGTGAAATGTCAAAAACCTTTTTTTGTCGGCGAGACCTACTTTTACAGGAAATCCTGAGAAAATTGCCACCTCAGGTAATGTAAAATAATCAGATGAAGCGGAAAGTGCGATCTTGGCGTTTTTGTCATATTTTTTCCCCTCAGTATCTCTTTGATCATATCTGATTCACTAATGAACCCATTACTGCTGAATGGAAATAATGCTGAGATAGTTAGAGCAGACATTGCTTTACATGCATTTATCTTGTGTTAAAAGGACAAATGAGAAAAATGAGAAAAATGATATAAGCCAAATAATTAGCTAATACTAATTACCTTTAAATATTCAATAAATCCAAATTATGCATTGACATTTTGAAAACCTGAGAGACATTGTAGTATACTTGCATAACTATGACACATAGTATGTTATAATTTGGGATGGCAATATGCATATAGAATGAATGAATGAATGAATGAATGTAATCTGTTCTATGGTCAATCATGTACCTTCTTTTACTATCACAGGGATGTTTCCTTTTTTAAATGTGTGCTCTCATCACAGTTGAATAAACTCAGAAAAACCCGAAAGTGATCAAGTGTGTAAAAATGATAAAGTATAGCGAGAAAAGGCACACTGGTGATTTGTGCCCCTTTATACTAATTTAGTGATGTTTAATTTAACTAAGTCTTGTCACTCTGTGGCAGAAAAATGAAACATTATTTCCATGAATTACTGACTGCATATCTGAATAAGTACTCTTAATAGTTCTATTTGAAATACATGTTAAAATTAATTTGCTGACTTTTAAGGTTAACTTTGATTTTGTGAATATATTTTGTTAGAGCAGGCTGGCGATCGTCATTCTTAGAACGTTTATCTTCATGGTTACCATGGTTATAGATGATTTGTAAATATTACACACGCATACATTTTATATATATTTATATATTACCTAGTTAATGTTCACATTAACTGATTTGGTATGGTAATGTGNGGAAAAGGCTTGAAGCCTTTTCCGCACTTCACCTAGGTAATATGCACATTAACGGCACAGACCTAGATAAAGTGCGAAGAGGACTTCTTTCCGCACATTACCGTACCAAATCAAGTTCATGTGCACATTCACTAGTTCATGTGCACATTTACTGATTCTGTGGCGATAATGTGGGAAGTTTTGCAGTGGCTGTGTATAGAGGGGGTGAGAGAAGGTGTCTGGGAACTCATTCTATCCCGTTACAAATTTGCAAGTATCAATAGCAAGCTAAGAAACAGAAGTTTATTGTCCGTTGTGAACGCTGCAGAAGTACTGTTAATGCTCTGATAAATAACATGTATGTAATGATTTTCTTTTAAAAAACGCAATTCATTTTACTATTCATAGTACGCATTGCATTTATTCATGCAATATGCTCTTTCCTCGTATTCCAGGATTTTTTTCAAGTGACCTTTCCCCCCACTTAAAAAAACCAAAATGTCAACATTGTTTGTCTATTTTTGAAAAGTAGCAAATAGGTTTAATTCAGACTAGATTTTGTGTACTTTAATAGCAGAATAGTGTACTGTCTTTCCAAGAACACAAAAAACCACATTCATTAGATAGAGATTCTGGGAATTGGTGTTTTTTCACACTTCAACTAGGGCCTGGTAGGTAATATATATATATATATATATATATATATATATATATATATATATATATATATTTACTTGTGTGTGTATTTTGACTATTATAAATTATCTTGTGGTAGAGAACCATAATGTTAGTTATCTACTTTTGAACTAGAATGCTTGTATTAAAGTACATATTTGCTAATATAGGGATTATGAGATGGGATATATTATAATATATATATATATATATATATATATATATATATATATATATATATATTATATTAGGGGTCTGGGAATGGCACACTATATATTGTATATAAAGTGTTGTTTGTAAACTAAATTGTACAAAATTTTGTTTACAATAAAACCTCTCACCAAACTACAGTCGGAGAATAAGCAACTTCATATACATATTAATGTGACCAGCTGTTTTTATAGAAAAAAAAACTCCATAAAATATGTGCTCTAACAGATGTATAAATCCTTTTAGTAGGCTAGTTTTGCTGCATCCTTAATTATCAAAGTAACTTTGTATCATGCATTTATAAATACACCCTGAGGTATCTTTCTCATTTCTAACTTTCAGTGTCATTATTGAAACATAAACAGTTTAATGTGCATGTAACTGTTTGCCTGTGCGGTTATTTAGGAAATATATGTGAAACACAGTAGTAAAATAAAAAAAAGTTGTTGGTTTTACAAATAAAGTTACTTGATATTCTAGTATGAAAAACTACACAATCCGTACCTCCCAACATATGGTGGTCGGGACACTTAAGCGGGTGGTGGGAGGAACAGCAGCACAGTCCACCTAAAGCAGGACTGTCCCGCTGAAAGAGGGACAGATGGGAGGTATGCAAACCGTCGCTCTTCCAAAACACTACTATACTATAACGGTAGAGTATCTCAAAATGTATGTACTTCAAATCAAGTCAAATCATATGTACCTCAGGGCTTGAAGTGGGGCTGTATATGGAGGTATGCCATAATGGCACTACTCCCACTGGTGTAACTGAATAACTTCAAATTTCAATTGACTTCTATTATATTCTGTGTTTCCATACTGCCACTTCTAAATGTCCATACCAGCACTTTGTTTCTGAAGTTTAATAAAAGTTGAATAAAAGTATACTAGTTTTCTATTTATATCAGATACCTTGAGAAATACAATAAAAGGTATAAACAGAAAGTTGTCGTTCAAGATCAAGTTTCCTATGGAGGAAAATCTTTCTAGGACATTATCATATATTTTTTTGATTTATATAAAACCACATTTTAAATAGAACAAGACATACAGGTTTTCAGGAAACTACTTATCAGCCAAACAAAAGAAGAGTTATCCTTAGAGGGAAATGAATAGCTTACCTGACATGATTCTGAGATGAAAGTGAACACTACTTTAGATGCAAAGTGTATTTGTATTGAATGTAAATGAATTCATGTCATCATGCTACTAGAAACATTTTTGGAACTGTAATAAGCATGCTCCAGAGGCCTAGAAAATACCTGTGCTGATTGAGAAGTCAGGTATGATTGATGGCTGCTGACCACTCTCTTGGGACCAGACACCTTGGGCCTGATACAGACTAAAGTGTTGGGGCATTCAATTATTTTATTTTTTTTGGGGGTGGAGTTCAAAATATAATTTCAAATGCTTAATGAAACAATTATTCTACAGAATAAAATACAAAAGCTTTTAACATAATTTAAATACGTTTTGAATATCTCCATACCACTGCTCCATATGTGTTTATAGTATGTCTCTATAATAAAGCTCATTATTGCTCCTTAAATGTAGTCAAATGTGTCCCCATTATAGATTATCTTTACTATCAAGGGGGGTATAAAGAGGTCTATTATATTTGTTAATTTGGTCTCAAACAGAAATAAGCTTTGTTATGAGGCATTTAGAACAAGGCATATTGTGATCTCAAGGTAGTAATGGTAGCTATGGTAGCCATACTATTACTATATATCCTCCAAAATAAGACTCTTTATGATGTAGAGCCATATTATGACCTCCATATGAAATATCTTTATTCTTCTTTAAATTCTTCTTTATTCTTCTTTAAAATCACATTATCCAATACATAGGGCTCTACATACCATAATAGATATTGTGTAAGATATCTATTATGGTAGATAATGGTAGATAATTTGGACATAAGCAAAAATGAACAGGCTCCCAGCAGCAGACGCCATGGGAGCATCACCATTAGAGCTGGATGAAGGCATTGGGAGACCCAGGGTTCTTAAGACTGGGCCCCCCTCCTCAGTCATATTCAAGAGCCCTCCCGCCAACTTTTGAGGCCAATCAAGAACCCCTGCTCCCGATTGTCCACGACCGACCCATGGTAATTGCCCACTATTGCTCCTGATGATTAACCAAGACCCGCAGAAGTGGGGACTTGGAGGGGGGGGGGATTACTGGCCCCCTGGAAAATTCTGTCTCTCATCACTATGTGTGTAGTACATTTCTGAGTCAATAAGCAATGAGACCAGACTTACAAAAGTAAGTAAAAATGAATGGGCTTAATGTATTGTGCTTAATAAAATCTTTTGTAATAGCTCTATATATGGCACATAAAAAAGCCACACAAGACCATTAACTTTTACTTTAATTTTTACTTTACTTTTATGTTATAAATTTTTAGCTGGTGTTGTTGCTCTTTGAAGATCCCAACAACTGAAAATATTTCAAGGACAATTTCTTTTATATTCATTGTCAATATGTTTTATATTTCAATGAAAATGTCTTTTATATTTCATGTCAATAAATCCTTCTGAAATCTTCTTTATATGAAAAGACGTTATTGACATTGAATATAAAAGAAATATAGCAGTATTCTTTCCTCAGTTAGCAAATGCGTCCCCACAGACCCGAAGTTCTGGCTGCTCTCACTCCCTCCGGGCCCCCTGGGCCTCCTGAAGCGCTCTCTCCTGCTCCACATGAGCAACGCAGCCAGAGCCGTGGTTTCAGTCCATTGGAGGTCAACGATGCCCCCCTCGATTACCGAGTGGATCCACAGAGTGGAATTTTAAAGGTCCATGGAAGAGCTGATCCTCTCGGCCACCGATAGATATACTGAATATGTCGCTTCCTGGGCCCGGTGGATTGCATACATGGATTCCTCCCCCATGGCCCCCTCGCCCTGAGGCTTGCCGTTACCCCAATGCCTGCCTTATTCAAGTCTCGTTCAACTCGCTCTGATGCCCCTGGCCATCCCCCCATCCCCTCTCCTCCCCTCTTCTTCTGTCGCTTTCCCTCCTCCCCTTTTTTTTCCTTTCTTACCCTTGTTGTAACGCATTGTTGATGTTGGCAATTGCTTTTCTGTGTCATGTGTTTTGTGCTCCTTTGGCTGTTCAGTCTGACCTGATTTGTCATTTGCCCCAGTTTGCTGTTATGTCATGACTTGTTAATAATAATAACAAACTCAGTTAGCAAATGCATTCATGAATGAAAGATAAAAACAGATAAATAGATTTCTTACACATCTCTCCTTTCCAATGTATCCTAAATACTGCTGCCCATATCTTCCTCTTCAAGTATATTATATCTGCCTCCCCTTTCTTTCAAACCCCACACTGGTGTGAGGAATTGATCCCAACCCCTGGGCCAATGGTACCATTACCCCTCTTGATGACTCTCGGTTCCCAAACACATATAATCCACCAAAGTATGGCAGTTACACAAATAATGGAAGTACACCATTGCCTTTTTCAATTTATTCCAAGGATACGAGAGCAATCCTGGCACATGATACAGTAGATGAGGACCGGCTTAGCAGACTCTGTAGCCATAAAATAAAATTTCAATTGCCGTCCATTCTCTCCCCCCCTTCTTTTTCCACCAAACAGCCTTTGCATGTATCCTCATGGTGGTACACCTTCTCCCAAACTTTTCCTATTTACCTCTCCTGACAAACTCTACAAATGACTGCCAACTTTCCTCAAACTGATTACTTCCATAAAACTTTGCCAAATTCCTTGGCCTAAATTTACTAAGCGGTGAGATTGAAAAGTGGGGATATTGCCCATAGCAACCAATCAGATTCGAGCTCACAATGCAGTATGTAAAATGAGACTGAGAGCAACATCCCCACTTTTCAATCTCACAGCAATCTCACAGTTTAGTAGATTTAGGCCCTTGCCTCTGGAACTCTCTCCCTGTCAGACTATTAGCGTCTTTGCAAAGCTTCAAACTCACCTTTTTATCAGAGATTACCAGCAGCAAATCCCATTGCTTTATGCTCCTTGCACGCTGTTTATCCTCTGCGTCATTCCTGTAAGTCTCTCTTCGCTTTAGACTGTTACCCATTAAGGGGAATTCTTCTACTGTTGCTTTTATTTTTTACTCTGTATTTAAAATTTATAGATTCACATCATAACAAGGCTACAAAAATTCTAGGGATCAGGTTGGCTTCTGGTTGTTTCATGCGTGCCCTGTTGGAGTGTACATAAAACGTGTTTTGTAAAATTTAAGACTTTTTACATACAACAAGAGCAAACCACTTTTTTCCCCTTATCATCATAGGCAAAGGCCAATGACAACTTCCTCTGGGATGCAATTATATATATATATAATCAATCCTAACCAACCTATAATGCTCTCCTAACTATAGACCCTTCCCCAGTTAGATACTCCCTTAACTATTCTTTCTCATATGTTGCCTAATGATGCCAATCCTGATGCTTAAGATGTCTCTTATAAGGCCCGCAGATTTCTATGAACGACATAATTTTCCATAAACGTAGCTTCAGTTACCCTGGATTTATAATTCTCCTCTACTGTTCCTGTGTTGAGTCTTGTAGCATGTTGTTATGATCTATCATATGTTGAAGGCATTAGCCAAAAAATATCATCTCAAGGTCACGGATTAGTATCTGGTAATTGTACTTTCCCATTCACAACATTAAATACCCAATTAAATATTTTGTTGAGAATCCAAAACAGTAATGTGCATTTTAATTTCTCAGAGTTGCCATTTCTAGCTATTAGTAGGGCTTATTATTTTTGCTTTATAAATGGCTTGCTGCATTGCCGCAGCATGCGATTTTGCCCTGTGGCATTACACTGGATAACAACAATCAGTTGTTCACATTTTTAAAACAAAATGAGCAGATTTTTACTAATTGTATGGCTTACATTTCTAAAATGTAACGATTAAAAAAAACCCCAACATATATACAGAATGCGGCGCTGTACCGGAAGTCACAATTCTAAAAATGTTGTTAAAATGGCCTTGATTGGTCTGACATTATCTTTATGTCAGAGGGAAACAAATTCAACCAATACATAAAGTCTGTGTAGTAATAAGTAAATTTGTGTACAAGATAATTTCTTTAAATTAACAACAATATAAAAAATGCTTTTTTTTACCCTTTGGACAGACAAGTTTGAGAATTAGGCTTCTATAAGCACCCAATAATGTATCATCTATTAATCTTTGTTACACACAGCATGCCTAAATTGGCTGTAAGCGCACTGCGCATGCCCAGAACTGAGCGTATGTGTTACCCTGAAGACTTCAATAAGTCCTCCATTGTCCAATCCACATTCCATTCCTCCATTGTCCGGTTCCAAACTACTTGGAACGGGTCAACAGATCTGTTGCAATTGGATGATTGACAGTTGAAATGTTCCTGGTTACAAAGGTATAAAGACTGAATTGCTTAACCATACTCCTGTATTTATCTCCAATACAGGAATATGGGTGAGCACAATACTGCTATTATTAATCAACACTTATAAGAACTCTTTTTTGGATTTTCGCATTAGTTTTATTCATGTTTTAGTTGTGAAAAATCACTAAAATCAATAAAGCAATACTTTCACACCAAAATATTTGCACATACAACAGGTCTAAGCAGAGCCGGATTAAAAACCACATGGACCTGGGAAAATTATCAAAAGTGGAGTGGGCATGACTATTGACACATGTATGTGACCAGTGTTGTGTGGGGTGGTAAAGGGCAGCACATTCATAACACTTTACACCATGTACCTTCCTTTACCACACTTAGCACACAGCATTGTTGTTCTACAGTGCATAAGGGTGGATGCCAATAGGACTTCAGTAGGAGGGCTGCATTTGTGGGCCTAACTTTAGATGAAGGCCATAAACCCCATTATTAATCCTGCTCTGTGTATGATTTTCAGAGGCTGTGGTTAGGATATAACACTTCAAATACATTTCAATGGATCAGAAATAACTGCTGAAGTATTGCATAAAATAATTTCTGCATAATTTGTGAAACTATATACGCAATGTTTTTCAAGTCTGTAAACATGTTTTTAAACTAATTAAATAAAAATGTAAAAAACAATTTTACAGATGATAAAAGCTGAAGTAATTAGACAATAACAGGGAAATGCATAGAAACAGAAGTGCCCTCGTATCTCCTTTATGGGCCCATTAAACCAGTTGCCAGATTGATAGTCTCAAGTGAAGGCATTATGGGAAGAATTATTATAGGGGAAGGGGAAATTGGCAAATATTTTTATTCTTACTTTGAACCTATTTTCTGTATATCAATTGCTGCCAGGTAAATAATGATATATTACAGATTTCTTTCTAGATATTGCAGATTATTGGTAGCAAGGAAATTTGAACCGTGCAATGCATATTTTGTATGACCTAGTTTGGACTTGAAATATGCATTCAGTCTGTACAGTGCCAAATAATGATTCACTGTGCATTTCCTTCCAGGAATTTATTACAGTACATTAATGCATAGCAGATGCAGTGCAATAGTTTTACTGTATAAGCATTTTGACACAAACTGCATTGCTTCAATATAATTTCAAATTGATCATTTAATGTAAATTTTACTAAATATACAGATAGACAGACAGATAGATAGACAGATAGATAGATAGATAGATAGATAGATAGATAGATAGATAGATATTTTCCACACACATGGCAAGATCAACATTTATAATTAGTTTTATCCACTGGGGAGAGCTGCAAAATGTGTTTACTTACCATAAGAATCTCTTCTCATTCCACTACTACAGCTGGTAGTAATAATTGGTGATGTCAGCTCCATTCATCTCACTTTTTGTGATGTGATTGGACAGTTCCCGCTGTGAGTAGGAATTTAGCTGTTGTCACCCATTTATTGCTTGCAGTGATAGTCATGTAGTGAATGCTACTGATTCCTTTGTATGGTGATTTCTCACCTTTACACTGCACAGCACAAAAGATGCAACTTTCAGTGTAGAGGTGTATGAGGACACAGTTGTAGATAAATAGACAGAAATCCTAAGAAGAAGGGAAGCATTTTCAGATCTGAAAACCACATTTCCGAAATGTAAGAGCTAAATGTCTGCTTCCTGAATTTCGCAAAAGTCTCAGTGTTAAAAATAATTGGAAGTCACTTCTCCCAATGGATCCAATTACATCTAGTATTTTTATGTATATAATATATATATATATATATATATATATATATATATATATATATGTATTACCAGAACTATCAAATGCTCTATTTGTTTTTCGTGAGCTCTTCTGTTCATGGTCTTTTAAAGTCTTCACCTTTATTTAAAATGAAATTAGTACAGTGGTCAAAACACAAATGATTACTGCTCTGCACAGTTCTGCTTGAATTGAAATAAAAAGTAATCTGTGATTACTGTTGCTCAGAGGCCATCTATCAGGAACATTTCCACTTATCTCTGCGAAAATAATGTAACATCACTTGGTTTCTTTTAAAACTGCAGTTGTAAAATATGTACCGTATATACTCGAGTATAAGCCGACCCGAATATAAGCCGAGATGCAAAATTTCACCTCAAAAAAATGGGATAACACATTGACATCATACAGGACAGTGCCTCCAGTATAAGCCGAGGGGGNCACTTTTAGCACAAAAAAATGTGCTGAAAAACTAGGCTTATACTCGAGTATATACAGTAAATGCATTTGTCCATGTAGTGTTCAGTGGCAAGTGTTCCTATTCCTATCCAAATTTAAACCAAGCATCTGTTATGTCAACTGGTGATCAAAGTGGAAATGTAGAAGTGGCGGTATGGACATTTAGAAGAAAATGAAAACAGAACTAAGTAGAGGTGATAATGATTAATTTGACCACCACTTGGTTGATTCTTTTAAGATGAATGCAGAGTGTGGCTAAAGGGAGACAGTGCAGCCCCAATTACAAGGTAGTGTATGTGTACTATGTGATGACTGATGATTAGAGTATTAAGTCAGTCACTATGGATATCTTATAGGGCTCAATTTAGATTCTTAGGCACTTATGATTTAGTCAAGTATGGGCAAAACCATGTTGAATTGCAGGGGAGGTAAATTTCATTAGTTGCAATCAGTATTACAGGTAAGAGATGATGTTTCCAGCACAAGTCTAATAACAGTGTAACAGTAACACTGGTCAGTATCTGTGTGCAACATGCAACAATAAAGTATTCTCCCTGCATGCAAACACTGACATTCATTTTACTCCCCCTGCAAGTCAACATGGTTTTACCCATACTCAACTAAATCATGAGTGCCTAAATATCTGAATCTGGCCCAATAGTGTGTAGTCAGTAAAATTAGATGAGTGGTATATGGTGTGAGCCAGCCAACTTTATACTTCAAACATTAAAGAACTCATTCAGGAATATTATATTTAAAATAATAAGCTTCTTTTTAGAGACGAGCTGAAATCTCGTCTATATCATTCACAATATCAAACCGAGTAATTCTAATGCCTCTCACATGTTTCCACTTCTCTGCCATTCGCCCCTCTGAGCAGACCTTGGCTGTGGTCACAACTCTTTTATTCTCTGCAGGGGTCTCAGTGAATATTTTGCCGACTAGCACCACCTAGCCTGGAATTACCAGAATTTATCACAAATGATAAAGTAACATTAATATTGTAAAGAAATGTTTCACTGGAAGGTTTGTCTGATGGAAAATGTCACTGTTATTTCTGTCACCTGCTTTTATTGTGCTGTTCAGAGCACAGGGCTGTGTTGATGCGCCTAGTAAATGGCAGAGATGAGAAATGCTAAATCCATGAACATTCAAACATCCGTGCCAAGGCAGACTACAGCATGGATTGTAATAAATAGTAATATTATGTCAACAACATCAAAAAGTGCTGGCATTTTAGAGGTACACTGGGATGCAAAAAATAGCAGTAGGAAAGGCCAGTTAAATATTTAGAATTCATCCTCTAGTAAACTCAGACTAACATGCACATGTGATAAGAGCCAGCATATGAGAATTTGTCACTGGATTTAGCATCCGTATTTTGGCAGACGACAATGCAAGACAACATTGGAACAGCTTGTTTGCAAATTAATTGGCTCACAAATGAGGTTCTATCACTGTAAAACAATTAAAAGATTTGCTGGGAAACTTGGTAGAATTGTCTGTGTTAGCTCATTTTTTTTTAATATTCACATTAATTTAAGAGTAAGCTCCATACTTTCCTAAACTAATAAAGTTTAAAAAAAAAAAAAAAAAAAAAAAAAAAAAAATATATATATATATATATATATATATATATATACATATATCATTTATTTATGTATAACAGAATCCAACGTGACCTTCACAGGAGCCAATGTGGTTTATCTTACCACACTTCCGCTTATAAGGCTAGGTGACGCTGCAAAATAAAGGAGGTGCTATGGGAACAGAAAGAACTACAATGACTAAATGGGAATGCATCATTGATGTAATATTTCATGTACTGGTGGTAAATATGGTTTGAATAAAATAGTAGTTAATTGAATATTCACAATTATTCACAATAATAATAACAACAACATATGTAATGATAATAATAATAATAATAATAGTAATAATTATCATCATCTTTATCATCTTACTACTATTATTACACTTTTATTATGATTATAACATAGGGCCAGATTCAGCTTTTCACTCTCATGACTATTACACTCTCATGGGCAAAACCATGTTGAATTGCAGGGGAGGTAAATTTAATTAGTTGCAATCAGCATAACAAATGACAGCTGATGTTTCCTAGTCCTAGTCTAATAACAGTGTAACAGTAACACTGGTCAGTATCTGTGTGCAACATGTAACAATAAAGTATTCTCCCTGCATGCAAACACTGACATTTATTTTACCCACCCTGCAAGTCAACATGGTTTTACCCATGAGAGTGTAACTCATGAGTGTAAGTCATGAGAGTGAAAAGCTGAATCCAGCCCATAGTGTGTAAATTAAAACTGTAATTTTAGTTATGTAATCACATTTTGTTATGATATGCAAATTAATTACTTATGTGTTTCACTATTGATTTTTTTTTTATATTAAAGATGTTTTATTCCAGAACATTGTGCCATGAAATAGATAGAACGTAATTGGATTAAAATGTGAGAAGAATACAATGCAGTGTGTGTGTGATTTATGATAAACAGATCCTCTGTAACCATTGATTATTGGGTCATCTTTTGTTTTCCAAACTCCAACAACCAAATCTGATACGCCAAGCTCTGGAGACGTGTTAGGGCACTGGACCAGACTGTTTTGTCTTATTACTGAAATACATAAATTCTGAGCTTTGATTGTGACTATAATAGTTGAAACCTTTGTCCAGGCTAGCAGTATTATGTTTTTTTCCAACCTGAACCAAATGGTGGTCACTTGACCATACTACCAACAAACTCTATGTGCATTAGTGCTAAGCCTTGATGACCTTCACAGGTCGTTACTAATACCACAGCTCATCCTATTGCCTTGTGAGTAGGTGGTTTTAGTTTTAATATTTTAAAGAAGAAAATTAAAGCCAGGAAAAAACCAAACATGCTTCCATGGCCTGAAATATAATGCAACTGAATATATGTATGCAGATATGAGGTGCCCCATATACATATTCTTTCTCAAGTTCAGCTGGTGGAAACTGTCTACTAATACAGGCTAGAACTAATAACGGGCTAGCTGTACATAGTGAGAGGGGAATCACGTTGTTTAATAGTTAAAAAATTCTCTATTCGTAGTTTGCAGAGTTTTGTTTTTGTTGGGATTCTGTTGAGCTACTTCCCACCGGCCATGCCTAGAATTTTGCACATGTGAGAGAAATTGTCTTTTGCACAACTGGTTAGGATCTTTGTGAATGTAGGGTCTGCATATTTTTAGGCATTGGGTGTTTGATTAACGTGCTATAATTCTAAACTTTAAAAAAGTTTTAAAAAACCATTTAAAAAACCTCTCAAACCATCCAAAA
Source organism: Platyplectrum ornatum (assembly GCA_016617825.1). Taxonomy (NCBI): domain Eukaryota; kingdom Metazoa; phylum Chordata; class Amphibia; order Anura; family Limnodynastidae; genus Platyplectrum; species Platyplectrum ornatum. The sequence goes on along the minus strand of JABWIB010002408.1, from coordinate 21,351 downwards.
GGCTGTGCGTTACCTTTAACCTTGGCAGTATGTCCAATAAAGAGATTCCTTTTATAGTGTGAGGATAATACCCCGTTCACATAAACTACCCTGGTAATATTACCAGGGTTGTTAGCTGTGGATCTGAATTACCCTGGTAATTAACCCGTTCACAGAGCTGAATTACCCTGGTAATTCACAAACTACCCTGGTAATTCACAAACTATCCTTGTCCTACACCGTTCACAAATAAAACACTACCCGGGTAGTCCAGTTACCTGGGTAACTGACTGAATTACCCTGGTAATAGACTTTTGTGTGAACGGGGTATTAGAGAGCTAATGCAAACAGAAAATAATACAATTATAAATGAACAGCCATGTAGAACTATATTATGATAATACAAGAACATAGAAATTTGTAATCAGTTCAGAGTGATAGAAAAGTAATGCAAGGCGATCAATTATGTAACAATAAAGAGCAAAGACAAGAAAAGTGAAACACATGTTCCACTAGCAATTTTTCAAACAGCAGTAAAAGTGTAACTGCTGCATGATGGACACTGAGCTTAAGCGAAACAGAGAAGCTAATGGAAAATAATAGTGTCTCTTGGATACGATCATCATCACGAATCAAAAGGCATAATGAGGCTGCTTTGCAAAAGGATGTACGGGAAATGTGAAAAGAGCAGCACACTGACTTATGAAATGCAAAACTTTATAGTGCATAATAAATGGTCTGCAGACATTTCACAAGATATTCTAACGTTTTAGTTGCAGTTCTATAAATGTTAATACTACAAAAGAAGCATGCAAGTCATATGCCACAATGGCATCCCATATGACAGCCAGCTCACATATGCGTAAGTATTTACTGCGGGCTTACTGCGCTTCCGTGCACATGGTATTTTTGTATTGCCACGACCCACGATTGATCCTGGATCCTTCGAAATGCATTTGAATCTCTCTCAGAGGGATCAGATCTTTGTGTAACTCTGACATCTCACAAGGGATTTGGATGTTTAGCGTGTGTGCTGCGGCGGTAGCCTGGTGACCGGTAGCTGCGACAAGTCGGAAGTTTGTGAGGCTGTTGAAAGGATATGTCTGAAAGAAGAGAAAGATAGAATTTATACTATACTTAGAAGAAAATAACATCTTTATATATAAAGAAATTGACTATAAGGGATCTAAAGAAGGATTTCCTTTTAGACCCTGTAGTGGCCTCTTTTGTATGTACTCTAAAGACTGTTTAATGGAATAATATAATTAACTCAAGACTATCCATCAATTATATATTTTGATCTAGATGGAACCTTTCAGTAATTGTTTAGGAACACTTATACTTTGATTACACAGACTGAATTGTATCTTATAAAATATTTATAATATTTATTTTAGGTAGTTTTTATAGGTAGAGATACCCAGGACTAGATCTACTAAACAACAGGAAAGGAAAAGTGGTGATGTTTCCCAGAGCAATCAATCAGATCCAGCTCTTTATTTTTACATACAAGAGAATTCTTCTGAAAACAAAGCTGAAATCGAGCCTCTGACTAAAACCATAATTGTTCTTATATTAGATTTATGAAAATGAATATTCCTGTCCTCCGATTGATCTTGACTTGAATATCTAAATAAAAGATGTGTTTGAGGACGGTTCTTGATGAACTGCAGTGAGCTTTCAAAACAAGCTCTGTATTCCATACACCTGATGAATTATATATTGACTGTGTCGTGACCTTGATGAAGCAAAACTAATTAAAATGCTGATAGAGCAGAACCATATATTTCTTAATGCTGTCATTATATGACCTAAGAGCTTGTTCCAAAAAATGATTTGTCCTTGAGTGTCCTTTCAAATACATAGGTGAACATATTTATAGTAAAAGGTATACTGCTACAGCCAGAGGAAAGGGGGAGCTTAAAATGGAACTATATGATTACAGACCAGAAAACAATTACACAACTGATTATTGTAAATGTATTAAAGCCTGATGACTTAAGCTGATTAGCCACTGTGTGACTTAGGTAGTAACCCCAACCAATACATATAGTATTAATTGTATATAGTTATACATAATGTATAGTTATACATATATAATATATAGTGGTGTGTAGTGAAAACACTTTCACATTTGCATGCGCAATCTAACCACATTTGGGCCAACAGGTAAAATTTTCTTATCAGGAGTGCAGTGTGTGGTCCAAATAACTTAAAACATCAACATTTTATTAAAAAATTCAATTCATTATTCAAGGATGGGCTGGGAATTTAGGAATTGGGGTTTACCCTACCTAAGCAATACAGATGAGCTCCTGATAAGGCTCTACTAGTTTTGGACTCATGGTCACCAGACTCTGTAATTATCCATCCTGACTTATCTCATGCAGAAAGCATAAAACTATGAAAAATCCAGCTCTTCAATAGAAGCAAGTATGGTTTTCAGACATAGTTTATGGAACAGACATTTTTACACATTTTCTGTTGTTGACATTGCTATTGGTTGGGACACTCTTGGTTACTAAAGTGTCCCCAGTAACTGATTACAAATTTAATTGAGCTCCACCTAAAATGGCTTCAACATATATAACGAGTCTAGGGAGGCACCTCTCCTTAGTCAGTATAAGTCATTTAGCTAGTATAATGTATTATATTTGGGGGTGATTATTAGTATATGTATTTAATATTGTCTGTTATTTCTTTATATTGTATGTTTATTCAGTTTGGAAATGAGAAATAGCAGGAAATGAATGTCTAAAGAAAGTGAAAGAAACTTCTTCAGAATAAGCAGATAATAAAAATATTTTATCTGACTACATTCTTTGAGTTTGTAGAAAAAAATTTAACTGTACATTTATTTATTATTTAATATTGTGATGTCTATTGTGATCTCTCTGGTACCAACTACTTTCATGCTAAAATCTTGATACGAACCCTGCTAGTTTTGAATTCCATCACTCACTGCCCCATTCCTTTAAAATATAAATAAAGAACCTGTAACTCTATCTGGTATCTCACAATTTATTTCTACCATCCCCAACGGGTACAAAATTTGGCACACAATGAAAAGAAAAGCTCCACTATACTATATCTAAACCATCTACTTGAAGTTCTGTTCAAACCTTTGGATGTGTTGGAGTGCATTGTTAGCACAAATTCACCCACATTCGCAGTTTAACAATGTAGCTACAATTCTACAACATGTATGTCGTGGAAATTCCAGTCAATTCCAGCCTAATTTTATTATTGTACAAGAAGGTAACTTATGCAGGACTGATAATAATAACATTCAATTCAAGGTAAAATATGAAATCACAAATGAAAAATGTTCTTTGAAACCCTTTATTACCCATCTCCACAAACAAAAAATGCTATTAAAGCCTATACTGCACATATGACTTCATTCTTTGTACTGTGCTGACATATTGTCAGTGCTCATTCCTTAGCCTGTGTATAAGGTTGTTTAACAACAATTTAGCTATTGTGGTTTTGGACAGTTGAAAATGTTGAATTATATTTATTCTGTCATTATAGACACAAGTGAGAGAGACCCGACACAAAGCAAATTACAACTTGTTTTATATTTTACATTCCTGCAGTGTCTCTGTGATTCACATGCCTTCCCATAGAATAGAAATGCTAGACTTTGTCACACTGTAGAATTAGCATTGTGTTTATGTGATTTTTAATCTGCAGGGGATATTTAAATGAAGCCATTATTGCTTTTTATTGCTGGTAGCACAATTTAGCATCATGTTACCGTCACATATATCTTTCTTAAACAGATGCCTCTTTAGAGATTAATATTGCCCTCAATGAAGCTATGAGCAAAATCATCTAAGAACAGAGATAATTTCATTATGTTGGCTCCAGTATCCTGTACATGTTCTAGCTAATGGGGAAAATCATAAATTGCTACAAATGGCTCAACCCACTCAGGATGACTAGAGAAAAACAATACATAATCAAAGTGTGATCATATTAAACCTGAGCACATATCCATTTAGACATTCAAATATTCACATCATTTACTAAACCACTTTTGAGAAGTTGATACGAGTAAATATTTTTACTATTATTCATTGTTGCAAACATGATTTTACCATAGTATTATTATATTCATAATCCGCAATAGAGATGGTCAGCACTGGACAATATAGAAACATAAAGGCTACATTCTGTAATCTGGATTACAACATATATACCATATATAACATATATATTATAAACATATATACCAGGCCTAGAGTGGTATCTAGTGGTATGCCATACCATCACTTCTGCCACTGACTTAATTGAAATTATACTTAATATAAATCTCTATTCACTTTTATTAATTTCCAAACTGCCACTTTTAAATGTCTGTACCTTTTTTTGATGTTCCTGTATACCATGTTTCCCTGATAATAAAGCCTACCCGAAAATAAGCGATACCCTAATTTTTTGTAAAATCATCCAAAATAAGCCCTACCCCAAAAATAAGCCCAACCCCAAAAATAAGCCCTAGTGAATTCCCCAGTTTGAAAAAAAAGCAGGATTGAGGGGAATAATGGGTATAAAAGCAGGACTGGGGGGCATGATGGGTATGAAAGCAGGCCTGGGGGGCATGATGGGATAGAAGCAGAACTGTTTATATAAGTCTCTGTCAATGTTAATTAAAATAAGACTCTTTATGATTATTTTGGATTAGACAAAGTGGTTACTATAATATATTATTCTTTGCTGCATAATTGAAGTAAACACAGGGGGGTTGCCAACTCTCTGGGAGGCTCCACAATTTTGTGAGAGTCTCCTGGAACTGCGGTAGAGCCAGCAAATATCCCGGACCAGTAGGCAATTAGTTAATGTACTAATAATGTTCCATATTCTAATATTAAAGGTCAGTATTCAAAGTATTTAAGATTTTGAATTGCTTTTAGTAAGTCTAAATGCAGTTTTGGTAAATGTCATTTCTATTCATTTGCGGCATATGATCTCAGATACCTGCCACTTGTTTGTCCCTATTCCTTTTGTGAAAACTCTGTCTATTTCTGTACTCTTGTATTGTCTGTAATAGGCTTTTGAATCGAGGTAGACATATAAGCTTTCTTGAATAAAAATAAAACCTCTTCTCCAAGGGCCTTACATCACAAGAATATAATTATTATATGAAAAAGTCTTCTCTCACTAGTTACAGCATACAGAGACACGGAATGGTCTTATATATCCAATTATGGATAATTGCATATTTATTAGTACAAAAACCCCTGGTGAAAAAAATTTAATCTCCCAGGTAAACAAGTCTGTGCATTATCATATTAAAATAGATTTTCTACTTAATTCTCCTTCTATTAGAAGAATAAAGGCCAGGTTGGTTTCACTAATAATGCATGTTCATAAGTAGGAACATTTAGTGGAAAAGGTCAGTATTGGCGGTTAAATTCACATTTTAATGTAGACTTCTAATGGAAAATAATGTTTATAGCAAAACGCCTAGAGCTGCGGATCGCGATGCTGCAAACTGCTGTACAACTAAAATCTTCCATTTGCCTTTTATCAACATAGCATGAAAAGGTTTAACAGCCATGATGCTGATGTAGAAAGCAGAAGAAATTACACATTTTGCAGCAGGCCAACCTTTACACAGTTGGGAATATTGGAAATGACATGGTAGCTCAATGAACTGTATCTAACTCCATACTGTTTGATGAATAGGAGAGACAGTAGCACAAGGCAGGCTTCTGAAAAGGATGGGTAAAGCCTGTCAGATACGATATAACATTGATTACTCTGAGTACGCTACTTGACAATACTTTGTAGGTCATCAGTGTCAACGTGGACCTGAAACAGAATAGTGTGAATAGCACTGTGCTGTGGTAAAACTCCCAGGAATGACGCCAATGGATTGTGGTCGCTGAACCGCTGTGTGGCCCGCAGGGTGAGTGATAGTGTAGTGAACTGCCAGTGACATGGTGACACGGTATATAATGTTCTTCTGTCAGAAATTTTACAACATAATTAACTTCTTCACCTTAAAAAAAAAAAAAAGAATTCTGGCTATAACATCTGATTACAGAAATCGAGTGCATAAGGTACTAGTCCAACATGTACACATGTATAGAGAATAGTACAAAGGATAGACAGACATTACTTTGACCTAGAAATTTTCATGGCATTAGTGGTGTATGGAACAGATAGCCTCAGGTGCTGCTCTGTCAAGACAGTGGTCCAGGGGGGGAATTCACTAACTGACGAATTCTGCAGAGATTTGATATCGTCAGCCTTCGTCAGTGATATAAATTCGTCAATGACTGGTGATGTATAGTATTCAGTAAGTGACGAATTGTATTGACGAT